>JAQQSW010014615.1:0-12068 GCA_028646575.1 Pseudocheirus occidentalis | reverse complement strand
CAGTATTCAAATGGATTTCTCTTGGAAGCCTGTAATATTTTCTCCTTTAACTGGGTATTCTGGAACCTGGCAATAACATTTCTAGGAATTTTCTTTTGGGGATCTTTTTGAAGAGCTGATTGGTGAATTCTTTCACGTTCTATTTTGCCCTCTGATTCTAAAATATTGGGGCAATTTTCTTTGAGGATTTTTTGAAGGATGCTTTTCAAGTTCTTTTTCTGGTCATGGGTTTCAGGTAGACCAATAATTTTCAAATTGTCTCTCCTGGATCTATTTTCAAGGTCAGTGGTTTTTTCAAGGAGATATTTCACACTGCTTTCTATTTTTTCATTTCTTTGTAACTGTTTAATAGTGTCTTGGTTTCTCCTAAAGTCATTAGCTTCCACTTGCTCCACTTTAATTCTGAAGGAATTATTCTCTTCAGAATGCTTTTGAGATTTTTTTTCCATTGGGAAATTCGACTTTTTAAGGCATTCTTCTCCTCATTGGCTTTGTGGGGCCTCTTTTGCTGTTTGAGTTAATCTATTTTTTAAAGTGTTGTTTTCTACAGTCAGGTTGTTGACACTCTATGATTTTCTCTCATCATTCTCATTTCTCTTCCCAATTTTTCCTCCACTTCTCTTATTTGTTTTTCAAAGTCCCTTTTCAGTTGATCTATAGCTGTTAGGCATTCTTCAAGTGTCGTGGAAGCATTTGGTGTGGGAGTTCTGACTGTGTTGTCTTCCTCCCGTTCCATATTTTGATCCTTTTTGTCCACAAAGAAGGATTCTCGCGTTTTATTGCTGTTCTTATTTTGCTTCCTTTTCCTCATGTTGGCCAGTCAATTAATTGGTTGTTTTTTTTTTTAGCTTCATGGAACTCTGCTTCCAGGGTGGAAAGCTCTGTTCCAATTCGCTAGGGTTTTCCCAGCTGCCCGAGCTATTCGGGGGGTGTTGCAGCCCCCACCAGCTTTGGCTTGCTGAGAGTGCACCCCAGGACCACCATCCAAGACCATGATCCAGATCCAGGCCACTCAGTGCAAGAGCACTTGGCCCTGATCTGTTGACTTAGCCCCCCCTGCAGGGTCCACAGACCAACGGCTCCAAAGCAGCCCATTGGGGGCAGCTGCTGGTTACAGCAGTTCCTTCCCTTCCCCCACTGCTTCCTTGCCCTGGGGGCAGATTGGCCAAACTGCTTTTCCTCCCCCAAATTAAGTTTCAAAGTTCTACTTTCACTGACCTGTAATCCTGGCTTGCTAGATGCGAAAATTGATGGTGGTGCAGTAGATCTTCTCTGAAGTAGACTCACACTGTGGCTTGGGAGGCTCCACTCACCCCACCACCCTGGGGCCTGGCCGTGGCCATGGTCTCAGGCTTGGCTGGTCTTGGCTCCCGGCCTTCCAGCCTGCTGGATGAGCCCCTCCTCCTGAGCTGCCTTTCTCTAATTCTTGTTTTTCACGCCTTGGTAGATGTGGAGTTGCTGGAGGTGTTGTAGATCTTCTCTCTTGTAAACTGGCTGTGGATTGGCTCAGCCTGGTTCAGCTCCTTCTGACCGCCCTGAGGCCTGGCCGCGTTTTGGTTTCAGGCTGGGCTGGCCTCAGCTCCCGTCCTGCCATGATGATTCCCTGCTACCAAGCTGCATTTTTGTGAGTGTGTTCTGTATTTTTGTGAGTTTGAGAGACTTAGAATTTGTGTGGGGCCATATTTCATGGGTAATTGGGGTAGCTGTGTGGGAGCTGCAGAACCTTGCTGCTTCTATGACGCCATCTTGGTTCTGCCCCCTCCCAAACTAATTTCGACTACCTTTCTAGACTTATTCTGTATTGCTCCCCCTCCTATACTATGTCGTTCAGCCAAACTGGCTGCCTTTCTGTTACTCAAACAATGCCATCTTTCTGCTCTCTCCCTCTGAATTCCCTATTCCTCATGCTTAGAATATTCTCCCTTTCTACCTCTGCCTCTCTGTATCCCTAGTTTCTTTCAAGACTCAGCTCAAGCACAACCTTCTGCAAGAAGCCTTTCCTATTCTACCAGCTGCTAGTCCCCTCTTCTCCAGGGTTCACTTGTGTATTTTTTGCACATGCTTTGAAAGAAGCCCATATTTACTACATGAGACAGGGTGGAATGTTTGGGGTTAATTTGTTTTTACTTTCTGTTCTGGAAGAACCAGAAAAAATCTTTGCTTTCTCCTTCTAATCTTTGCTACTGCAAATTCTTTCTAAAATATAAATATAATTGGGTGAATATAATCAAATCTCTTTTTTGATGACTGAGGATCTTTCAGGGTCTTGGGGTCATTATTCTGAACATCAGGGTTCATTCTTCAGGATGAGAGATGTAGATGCAAATTCTTTAAAAATATATTTGTTGAACTGAATTAAAGGTGGAAGGAAAAGATTGCCCTAAATTTCTGACCCTAGACATTTTTCATAATTTTATCCTATTTTTATTGATGTCTTTTGTTTTTACATCATTTTTCCAAATATACCTGCCTGTTCTCTCCTACTCAACTATCCCTTATAAAAAAGATTTCTTTTAAAAAAGAGAAAAAGCAGTTCAGCAAATCTAACCCACATTACTCTGTCTGAAAACCTATTTAGTACTCCACATCCATAGTCTCCCACCTTTGTAGTGAAGGGAAGGAGGTGTATTTTCTTAACTCCACCTTGGAACCAAGTATAAATATTATAAGTATACAGTACTGTATTTCTTTTTGTTATTGGGTTTTCTATCGACATTTTGGTAGCCATTGGTTCTGACTACTTCATTCTGCATTGGTTGTTGTAAGTCTCACCATCTCTTTCTTAATTGTTTATAGTTGTCATTTCATACAGCACAGGAATATCCCATTATGCTCCTGTGTGGAAGTGTGTTCAACCAGCTCTAATGGATGAACATCTACTCTACTTCCAGATCTATAAATTATTTTGAATGAGCCCCAGACATGATTCTTTTCTTTTACCTCTTTCCCTTTGAGTGGAGTCTTGAGATCCTGGTGGTGGTGGGGAAAATTTCCATTATTGAAGATTCTAGTTAGTTGGATGTTGATTAAAGTTTTATTAGACATGATAACACTTTTTCCTAGTGTGGTAGATATGGAAGGAAGGATAATTCAATTCTAGAAACATTTATTAAGCTTCTACTATGTGGCAGGCACTGTACTCCAAAGACAAAAATTGAATACAGTTCTTGCCTTTGACGAACTTTCATCCTCTTGGATGGAATCAACATGTGGACAGACAAGGAAACAGAGAACATAAACAAAGTAAATGCAGAGACATTTTAGAGAAGGGGTGGAGAGCATGAACAATTAGACTGATTAAAAAAGTTTCCTGTAGGAAGAAGCACTTGAGCTGATGTTAGAATGAATCTAAGAATCACTGGAGGCTGAGATGAGGAAGGAGAGCATTCCAGGAACAAAGGTGCAGAAGCAAGAGAAGGAAGGTTGCTTAGGAGGAACTTCAAGAAGGCCACTTGTGCTTCTTTCCTCCTAATTTTATGCGATCACATGATCACATGATCACATCTGGGTCACTATTTGCTACCTATCCTATTTGGTACAAAGATGAATGCAACATGTTTCCTGCTGGATAATATTACAGTTTGAAGAGATTTAAGAAGCCATCTAGTCCAACCCATACTCCTGCTCCCTCCTCTCTCCCCCCTCCTCACAAAGAATCTCACTACTTTCCATGAGAATTGGCCACCCCTCCTCTAATCAAAGACCTCCAGTGGGGTGGTACCCATGACTTCTAGAGACAACTAGCGTCCATTTGAGGTCTGCTCTCATTGTAATAAAGATCTTCCTCATCTCAAGCCAACATCTTTTTCTTCTCTCTGGACCTTCCTCCCATTGCTTATGGTTTTGTCCTTTGGAATCAAACAGAATAAATCTAACCATTCTTCCATAAGATAGCCCTTCAAATGCTTGAAAACAACCATTCCTCTCTCTCCACCTACCCCCAATTTTCTATTAATTATATAGTCCCAGTTATTCCAAGTAATCCTTATATGAAATGAACTCAAGGCCATTCATCATCAGCTTATTGGTGTCCTTTTAAAACTATGGGGCCAGAAGTGAATGTAGGACTTCTTAGAAGGTCTGACTAGGGCAGAGGAGAGAGGGAATATCACCTCATTATTCCTGGGAGCTTCACCTCTCCTAATGCAGTTCATGATCACATCAGATTTTTTGGCTTCCATATCATACTATTAATTCATGTTGCACATGCAGTCCACTTAGAACTGTTGATATTTTTCAGACTTGTTATGGTTTAATATTCTTCCCCCATTCTGTACTTGTGAAGTTGATATTTTATAACTAAAATGTAAGACTTTACATTTATTCCAATTGAATCTTCTATTTGACCCAGGTTTCTAGCCTGTCAAGATCTTAGTGGATCTTGATTCTGTCTCCCAGTGAGTTAGCTACCCTTTTCAGGTTTTTAATTAGTAAATATGATGAGAATGTCATATTGACACTAAAGCTTTAAAAAGGTAGTTCAGGGTCTGGGTGAATTATGTACTTTTTGTCTGCAAGACTTTATGAATATGTGTTGGGATATGGATAAAAATAATTCAGGTAACTAAAACCAGGACAGAGTCTACACCAACAACTATGTATTTCACTCATCTAGTATGTCAAGGCTGGTACTACTTCCTCTTTTTCTTTCCCATAAAGGAAGAAATATTAGGACCTTGACCAATTTTAAGAAGTGGCCCAGATTTCTTTGCAGAAGGATAAGATATTGGCTTTAGAGAAAAGTTAAGGATTAGGCAGAACCATAAAACAAGTAATCAAATGCCATTTAAAAGACAAGTTCATGTGAACAGGAAGGGAAGACCTATAGACTACCTCATGGTAGAGGGAGTGGAGAGTGGGGTGAAATCCCAGGACTCCTTCACAAACCTATGATTTGGAACTCTGGGATTTCTGGAAGCTACTGCAAGGAAGGGAGTAGGAACAGGAAGTCATCATGCTGCTCTCCAAGAAGGAGCTCACCTGGGATGCAGCAGGCTACTTGCTCACTGTTTTATCAATCATTCTTGCTGACTAGTTGCTAATGGTACACATGCCCTCTAAATTTCAGTGCCCTGGGGCAAAGCCCCAGTTAACCCTGCCCTACTTAACAGTCTGAGTAGAAGATGCTATTCTCCCAGGCTTATTAATATAGGGTCTGTCCTCAAATCCATACTCTCCCTCACCCCACTTATGTAAGCATTGACTTGTTGACAAATAGTCTAGGTCTGGCCTCTTTTGCTGGCTCCATAGTTTAGTAGCCTTTTGTTCCTTTTTCCCTCTTCCTGAGACAGAAGAGTACAAGAGCTTGCCCTTATTAAAAACCCAGGCAGGAATGACTGTCTGAGAACATTAATTGCATTCAGGCTAGCCTAGGAGAAAGATGGCCAGGGGAAACAATGACAAATATATACACAGTGAATCTAGACATGAATAAATGGGAGTGTCTTGGATTGGAAAACACAGAGTTTATTTGGCCAGTGTAGTGTGTATTCTTCCAAAAGCAAGAGAGCATGGCATGCAGAATGGTTTTTGGAGAGGAGGATCAGATAGGTAAAGGATGTATTATGCAAATCCTAGAGAGATCAGTATGAAATTTTTTGGCAGAAGATTTGAAAATGCTTTCCTCACTGTTGTTTTTTTTTGTTTTGTTTTTTAGGTGTCTACCAGAGATAGGTATCTGGGGTGCTCAAAACTTCAACTGTGAGAGCCTGTACAAAGTGTTGAACCTAACTGATGTCCCCAACCAGCAGTGACTTTCCTCTTTTGGTAGGCAATGTTTTGATCAGTAATATCATGCTACTCAGTACCAAGGTTTAAAATGTAAGCACCAACAGTAACAATGAGGGCAAGTCATCTTTTATTCAGATTTCCTTTTTTGAAATTATGAATTTGATAAATATGATGAATATTTCCAGATGCAAAGAAAAACAGAAATAGAAGATCATATGTGAAACTGGCAATCTCTATTATGCACAGCTTTTTAGAGTATGTACATTAAACTACATTATTACATTAAATATGGAAGTACCAATACTGCTTTACTTCTCTGTGCTTCCTTCTGCCACTTTCTGGGTATCCTAAAAATGTTTTCTTGACATTGGTTTCCTTCTCTTTTTCTTCTTTTCTAGCCACCGCACCTCTCCTAAAAATAAAATGCCTTCCTTATAAAAATAAACTTAGTTAAGCCACACAACAAATTCACACATTGATCATGTCTGGAATGTGTGTCTCATGTCATACCTACAGTCATCACTTCCAAGTTGTAGAAGGTGCGTGGCTTCATTTGTCATATGGAGTGGTGGTTGGTCATCACATTGATCAGAGTTCATAAGGCTCTCAAAGCTTTTTCCTTTTACGATAGTTTCATCATTATAAAAGGGTTTCTCCTGGTTTTTTTTCTCTCTTTCCCTCTGTATCACTTCATTCAAATTTTCCCAGATTTCTGTGAAACTATCTGTTTCATCATTTCTCATGGGACAGTAGTAATCCATTGCATTCATATATGAAAATGTGTTTGTCCATTTCACAATAGATGAACACCCACTTTGTTTCTGCTCTTTGCTAGGATGAAGTGTCTTGCTATGCTTAATTTTGTGCATATGCCTCATTTCTCTATTTCTTTGATCTTTTTGTGGGGCATAGGTCTAGTAGTGGTATCAGTGAGTCAAAGGATACATGGAGCTTATTGACATTTTGGCTAAAGTTCTTAATAGCTTTCCAGGACAGTTGGACCGAATCACGGTTCTACCAACAAAGCTTTAGTGTGTTTGTTTTCCCAGAACCTCTCTAACAATTGCTATTTCCTTTGTCATATTTGTGAAACCAATGACTGAGAGGAAGAACCTCAGAGTTGTATTGTGTTAATTTGCATTTCTCTTATTAGTGATGGATTTTTTTGTATGGTAGCTTGCCTTTCTTCTTTTGAGAACTACCTGTTCATCACCTTTGACCATTTAACATTTGGAAGAATAGCCTTGATTTTCCTACTTCTATCTCTCTACCATGCCTTGTCTTAACACAATTTTGGAGCCCCCTCTTTCCCTCTCTTGTCACCTCCTCTGACTCCACTATACCAAGGTTCTCTTCTTCCCTAAATTTTTCTTTTTTTAGGGGTGAAAAAGCAAGCTAAATGAAATGGATCTGAGCCCCAGTGTTGTCATGGGCCTTAGGTAATTTTGCCTGAAAGTGAGACCCTGCTAAGTAATTTGATGTCATAGAAAACCACTGCTTTAAATATATCTTAGAAACAAAATATATAAAATGCTGAGTTGAATACATAAATATGTAGGGTGGCAATAGGGATTACCCAGATATTCCTATTACAAAAGGATTATTTGCTTTTCAAGAAGTTTCCTTGCAAAGTCCCTTTAAAAAGTGAAGTATGTTAGGGTGTGTAAAATGAACTTTATTTTATATATTTCTTCCCAAGTATATGTCCACTGTGTATGTGTATCTCCACTGGGTATAGTGAGATATATGTCTGAATTTTGCATGTCATTCCTCAGATATATGAGAACCTTGAGCTAAATCAGCAGGGGATAACACCAAGTCATGGGCTGCTCAGCTAACAGGCAGTTGTGCTGCCATTACGAATGTAACAGGGCTATATAAGGCTGCATTTCCCATAATGCATGATTAAGGCTTCCAGGACTCAGATCCTCAAAAATGACATTCATGGGAATAGATTTTGAAAGAGAATTAGGAATAATAGAAGGAAGATTTGTAGGGTCACTGGTCCTGGCATTTTCTGAGACCCTCAGAGAAAGGTAAAGAGGTTTTGTTTTTGTTTTTGCTTTTTGGAGAGGAGAAGGTAGGCCAATTGGGTTTAAGTGACTTGCCCAAGGTCACATGGTTAATTTTGTGTTAAGTGTCTGAGGCCATATTTGAACTCCTATTCAATAGAGCTGGTGCTCTATTCACTGCTCCACCTAGCCACCCCCAAAAGAGTTCTTGAACTGCTGCCTGACTATAGCCAGGTAAGAAGCACTGCTAAGCTCCTCAGGTTGAACAGTTAGGCCATGCTGACAAACTGTCTGACCCAGACAATTGGCAGAAGTTCTATGGGCCTGGTAACTTGTTGATTGACAGCTTTTGTTTAATAATTTCAAGTCAGTCTAATACCTTCAGTGGCCTTTCCTCATCCCCTCCCGTTGTTTTGAAAGGGAGCTGAACAGGAGCAGTCTAATGAGTGGGAGTATCTGATGAGTGGGAGTACCTGAAAGGCAGTCCATATTTGATGCTTTCCAGCACTAAAGAATGGAAGGAAAGGGATTTCAGGAACCCAACTCCATATGGAAGGAAGAAGCAGAAAAGAATGAGGTCTTCTACAGCACATCTTTTCTGTCAACTGAGGCCAAGCTGATAGCACAGGGAGAACTAGAGAATAGATCTTCCCCCATAAGCTTCTTTGAGTCCCCCTCTGAGATGAAGGATACCCCCTTCATCTGACCATGCAAAAGATAGTTGTTTTCTCATTGCAGCATGAATCTTTCTGGGGATCATGTTCCTAGGTTGCTCCATACCCTATTTGTTGTGAAATGGGTAGCCTTGTGGGAAGATTATATATATTTTTCATTCAACCATTCATTCTAAAAATTTGATATTTCTTTTAGTCCTGATCTATTCCTTGTTATTGTCTGCAAATAAGGTGCTATGACAAAGTATAGGGGATCTTGTAGGTGCCCAGTGTTTCTGAGATGAGAGCTGAACCAATTTGGTTATATTTAGTATCTACATTGGAATAACATTTCACTTAAGAATTTCAGAACAGGTTTACCAATCAACTGAACTTGTTGAAAGGGTTTGTGATGATGGCAAATTTCCTCAGACATGTCTTATCATTGACATTTGATCATACGAGTTTTTAGCTCTTCACAATCCTTTAGCTGTAGCCAGAGAAGAAGCACTGCTACTTTTTTAGGGTGAATACTTATGCCCTGCCTGACATGTTGTCTGACCCATACAATTGGCAGACAGTTTACAGAACTGATAACTTTTTGATTGACGGCTTTTGTCTAATAGCTTCAAGTCAGTTGAATGCCTTCAGTGGCCTTTCCTTATTCTCTTCCGATGTCTTCCTGCATAATAGGAGAGCATCTAGATATTCTAACACTTCCAAGTAGTTAGTGTGACAAATTGCTTTTCAGGAGCTATTAAAAACTGTCAGGGACCCCAGAAATCCATTGGCCATACATTCAGATTTGTAGAATCACACTACGGAAGTACCATCTTTTCTCTGTCTTCTTCTGCCATAGGAATCTGAAATTACTCATTGCTCAGGTCCAATATTGAAAGCCACTGACTGCCAAGGAGACAGCCCAGAGCATCTTACATTCATGATATCATGAACTTGTCTACATTTGTCTTCTTATTCATAACTCAATAGCTTATACTCTTTGTCCTTTCAAGTCTTCTTCCATACCTCTACTATAGGGGAGATATAGGGACAGTAAGGTTCTATGATGATGACACTAACATCTTCAGGTACTTACTGAGCCCCTCTGTCATAAAGGAAGCCAAAATTGGGGGTAATCAGCGTGGATTGTGTACATTACTCCTTGGGTACCTTCTGTGTCCCATTCATGCAGTACCGACTTTGGCACTGAATCTGTTCCTTAAACGCAGGAAAATCTCCAATGTTAAGCTTCTCTGAGTCCCCCTCTGAGCTGAAGGATCCCATATTTTATAGTCTCTACTATCATCATTCTCTATTTTTATATAAACTTCCATGAGGGAGGCATGGATCACCAAGGACTTGCAGAGCACTACAGATAGCAAACCAGGGCTCCATCCTTAAAACTTTCTCCTAATCCCTGCCTCCTAGTTGATATGAACAAGGGTTTTCAATGGCACTAGTGGTCCTCCTTAGAATTATACCTTTGTGACTCTTCCTTATAATAACAAAATGACCTCTGGAACATACCCAAGGATTCCAGTGATGCTATGGGGACTAGTAACCTGAGACCAATTTTTCATTAGTGTAGAAGAAGCTTTTGCATATTTCTGTCTTGGCTGGTATGGAACTTGTGCAATATCCTATTTACTACCACAAGTATCAGTGTGTCTAGTCATTCAATGGGCCTAGTAGGAAGAATTGGTACTAGAAATTCAGAAGCATGGTGGCATGGACATAGAAATAGAGATGCTGGTTATCAGCCTCCAAACTCTGTAGCAGAATCTATTCATGGATAGAGATTTCTATGACTTCTATTCCCAAATCTAGGGATGGGCTATGTCATGAAATCAATTAGAAACTTTCTGATTAAGGTTGGGAAACTAGCAGAGGACACAACCCAGGCCATAGCTGAAACAACCAGGGCCATCACCTTCCTTCCAGTGGAGATTGCTTCCCTTGCAGAAATGGCATTGCAGCACTGTCTCACTGCTACCCAGGGTGTAGAATGTACTATTATTAACCAAATTTCTTGTTCTACATTAACTAGTCAGGAGATAGTATCACCTATGTACATGAACTTCATGGAATCATGTGAGACTTTTAACGAATTGCCAATGAAACCCATGTATATAACAATTAGTGCTGGTAGAATCTTTCTTCTTGGTTTTCCTGGCCATTTTCCTGGTTTTAAGGAGATAGAATATTTGTTACTATAATTAAATGGGTCCTTATTATCTTAGCTCTTATAATTGTCCTTCCATCTTGTATTCAACTCTGCACAAATTGTTGTACTAAAGCATATTCAAACATGGTTCCTAAGAATATTATACTGTTCAGAGATATAGTACAAAATTATGCATAATTGTATCAATTCTAGCTTGCTCATTTGCTTCTGTGATCACGTTTTTTGCTAACGTAGATTAAGTTTATTGATAAGGTGATTCTTGGGAAAAATATCTCCCTTGAATTGAAGGTGAAATATTAATTGTGAAATACCAACCACTTATCAATGAAGTATTTACTTTTACTCATATCCTTTTAATCAATTATATCATAGTTTTGCTCTTATAAATCATAGTGGGTTAAGATGTATGTGTGTGACCCTGTGCAGGCTGATGGGGGTGTTGACTCCAGTAATTTCCATATTTTGGCAAAACTGACCTCCAGCAGCTCAACTGATGGGCTAAATTCCTCATTCTTATTAAAAGCCTTGTTATAGATGGTAAATCATAATTATTCCACTATCAATTTTAGTCGTCTGTGGCTAGGAATGCCCACACCTTGAGTATTACTAATCTGTTAAAGTTCCCTGTCCTTGTTATAGTCCCTTTTTGTTGTCAGAGACACTTAGATGAGACAGATTTCCACAATGATAATGGAAGCTCTTGTAATACTCCAGCTAGTCAGAAAACATAAACGTCCATGTTAATCGGTATCATGTTCCTCAGAATGTGATCAGTGTTCTTCATCTAGTGTTTATGTTACCTTTTCTAATGTTCCTAATTTATACTTATAAAATGCCCTGAAAGCTCATAATGAGGTCCTTCTAGCAATTTAGGTAGTCTTGGACCCATTTTATTGGCAGTTGACTAGCTATTGTTAATAAACTGATCAGATTTGGAACTCTTTGCCTCCATTTCTCTTATTAATAGATTTCAATTGCAACTGTATGGCATTAACTAAAACCACAGTTAGGATATGATTAAGTGTCTAGGGCAGGTCAAAAAGAATGATAAGTGTGATAGATGCAGTAGTACCAGTTGAGGGACTTAGAAAGGTTTCTCAGAAGAAGTTGCATCTGATCAGAATCTTGAAGTAAGAGAAAAAAATACCAACAGTCAGATTTATGTAAAGAAGGAAAGATATCATTTCAGGCAAAGAGGTGTAGTCTGTGTAAATGCACTGAGATAGAAAAAAGCAGAGAGAGGATCAAGGAATGGTGAGGAGACCATTATGACTGAATCAAAGAATTTGTGATGAGGAGGCATATAAAATGATGCCGGGAAGCTAGGGTATAGCCAGGATAAACAAATTGCAGAAGACATATTTAGAATATATAAGAGAGCAAACTAATTCAAACATCATCATGCATTATAGAAAACCCCATGATATTCTCATTACAAAACAAGTCTTTTCAATTCATTAAATGGTATCCACTCAGGATTTCTAGCAA
>JAQQSW010014614.1:0-12068 GCA_028646575.1 Pseudocheirus occidentalis | reverse complement strand
CAGTGTATCTGACAAAGGAAAGTAGCCAGTAGTGAGAAGGATTGGAGAAGCTTGATAGAAAAGGCTTTTATGAAAATGAAATTAAGAGTATAGAACAGGAAGGGTATCTAGTCCAGCCCTTTCATTTTATAATTGAAACCGAGACCCAGAATGGTTAAGTGACTTGCCCAAATCACACAGTAAGTGGAAAAGGTAAGATTTGTACTCAAGACCTCTAATTTCATATTCTTCGTTCCACTTTGTCAGACTGCCTTTCTGAAAAGGCAGAATTCAGTGGTGAGGTAAACTACATCTGATCACTTATACCGTAGAAGGTGAAAGAGCTGAAAGAGTCTAAAGCAGTGGTTCTCTACCTTCCTAAGGCCAAGACTCTTCAATACTGGAATGTGGATGTATCTGCATGTGGGCGGACCCATATGGAGACAGACAGAGGAGCCATGTCTCAGTTCCTAAGACCATCAGAAATATGTGTTTTCCGATGGTCTTAGGCAACCCTGTTCGACCCCCAAAGGGGTCGCAACCCACAGGTTGAGAACCGCTGGTCTAAAGTATTGAGGGTTATATTGAAATGAATAACCATGTTGGGCAAGACAGGAAGGAGGTCAGGGAAAATGGAAGCAGTGAAGTGATTGGAGATCCCTAAGGTATGTAAAAAGCTCTTGGAACATTAGAGCTCGGGTGCAACTTCCTAGACTATTTGGAGTTACTCCAAGGGATCCTTGAATCCATATATCCCCCAAACATTGTCATTTTGGTCATTATTTAGCTTTGAACAAATATGCAGTGTGGGACTCATAAATTAGTAAATATACTTTCTCTGGGATAAGCAATGTCACCCACATATTTTTCAGATATATGTAGAGACTTTTGTGATTAGTAAAATATAAGTTTATGTAAGTGTTACTTCCTATCAGCTTTCTATCATAGTAATAATACTTTCTCAGATACTAATGGTACAAGTTAGTACACATTTATTAAGAACCTACTATGTGCCAGACAGTGTGCTAACAGATATTAATAGTAAAACTGCTCTTATGTGTATGTATTCTATGAAATTTTTTGACATTTAAAAAAAGGGCCTTTATGAGTTAGAGAATGCAAAGAGAAATGAGAGAGGTGGAACATAAGAAATGTTCTGCCTCTAATTCAGGCCTCCAAAAGCTAAAGAAACGGAGCAGGGATCTGAAGGAGAGATGAGGTCAAAGACAACACTGTGTTTTAAACGTCTGTGACTGAGATGATTTGTGGTATTACTGAGAGGGAAGTCAGGAAGAAGTTTTGAGGGAATATGAGAAGTTCGGTTTGGGGCCTTCATGCATGGATTTCCAGGAGACATTTGGAAATGTTTATCTACTCAGAAGACAATTTGGGGCTGGAGGTACAGGTTTTGTAGTCATCCATCTATAGAAGTGATAGTTAAAATCATGGTGTTTAATTTTATCATCAAGGGAAGAAATTTCAGAGTTTGGGGGCAGTCTTTACAGTTTGGGAGAGGGCAGGAAGCAGAGCTAGTGAATGAAACTGCATTCGAAGGAGAACCATTATGTAGTCAGATTAAAAAAGCATTTCAAAAAAGAGGCACCAGTCTGTAATGTGAAATAGATCCAAAAGGGAACAGACTGAGAAAAGATTTGGTTTTCAGAAGGCCTTTGGTGACTTTTCCCAGTAGAGTTTTGGTTGACTTGGAGCTGAGTGGATTGTGACAATGGATTGTCAAACCCTAAAGTTGAGGTTAGCCATTTTTATGTCACATACCCTTGTGGCAGTCACTTAAGAAGCCTGTAGCACCTTCTCTTTAGCACTACTTTTTGGAGGAGTTTAGGAGAGTAACATTGTACCTTGCACATAGTAGACCCTCAAATATTTATTGAATAAATGTTTACTTAGTGGTCTGTATCCTTTTGTAACTATGAATGGAGAAAATTTTAGCTCATAATGAAAGAACAAAAGTTTTATCTCTGTTACATTTCATTATTTTTAGACCGGTTTAATTATCAAACAACATTATTAGTTAAATACTTTGATGCCAACAGTATGGTGGGCATTACATATTAATATTTTAGAGCTAAGCTCTCTTTTTCCAATAAGGATTATTCATTTTGCCCCTGCCGTTTTTCTTATTTTAATGCCAATATTTGGATCCCACTTCTTCCTGTTTTATCTCTTGATGGACCTTATTAACATACTAATCTCCCCTACAGCCTATAGTCTCTGTCCCTTACCTTCCTTTCTGCCTTTAAATGTATTTTATTCTTGTTTTCCCTATCAAGGAAAAATCTATACTTAAGTCTTTTATTTCTTGTCTCCCTTTCATATTTCATATTCATATTTCTTGTCTCCCATTCTCTAGTGAATGCTGAATGATTACAACTTCCATTTCCTTATTGCCAAACTTCTTTATTTCTTGCATTCTGGCTTCCATTTTCTATACTTCATTGATACTGCTTTCCCTAAGGAGGTCAGCAGTGACTTCTTCCTAGCAATATCTAATGATCTTTCCTTGTTTCTAGCCAAATGTAGCAGAGGTTGGGTATGAGCACCTCTCCCACTATCTCTCCTTGGCACCATTAGCCATTTCTTGTTATAAAATGAAAATATTCCCCTTGCCTCTCATATTTTTCTTTCTACTTCACTAGCCCTTTGTTTTTCTTTTGCTCCCTTACTATGAAACATTCCAGAACTTAGAAGTTTGCCCACCATTCTTCCCTCAGTTATCTTCCTTGGAAAGCTTCATCCATTTTTATGACTACCAGATCTACATATCTAGCTCCAACCTGTGTTGTTAGATTTCATGTTTCCAGCTATATGTAAGACATTTCCCTTGGATAACTTAATTCACCTGAAACTTAGTAGCATATTGAAAATGGGATTGTTCCCTGTGCCTTTCAAAGCTCTCTCAAAATTATCTCTTCCTTAATTCTATTGCTACTGTCAAACTGAGTATTTTTGGGATAACTGATTCATTGTTGCCTAATGATGAAATCTATGTCACTTCTTATCTTCTACACCTGTTCTTTGGACAGTAGGCAAATGTATTTGAGCATCAGGACATAAGTCAAGATTTTGCCTTATTGCCACTTGCTTTATGGTCCTATCTTCAGAACACATCATCTGAAAAAAGTAACCATCTGTTATTATTATCCATTTCAGCTTTTATTGGACACCTGTTATGTGCAAAATATATCCTTTTCCTGCTCCCTAGACTCACAGTTTCAAAGTTATATTTGACTCTGTCCCTTATATCTAATGTATTGCCACACCTTACTCATTTTTCCTTTGATTTCTCTTAAGACTTCCCCTCTCTGCTGAGATTCTTGAGGTATCCATCTTGTTGATCTCTCTTCTTCTAGGCTCTTCCATTCTTAACCATCCTACATTCAGCTGCTAGAATAGTATTCCTCAAAAACTTTATATCCTGTCATTCCGTGCAGTGGTTCCCTATTGTCAGGTTTTCAGATCTAAACTCTTGTCTTCTCTAGCCTCATCTTTTGTAGCTCCCTGATTTAGCCCCTTTGTTTTAGCCAAACTAATCTATTTTCTGTCCCCAATATGCATCTTGCTCTGGGCCTCGATAACTCTGGCTCTTGACATTTGCCATTTCACTCAAATGGAATTGATGTGTTTTCCCTCTAATAATTCATGTATCTCTAGGCCTACTTTTTTTGGGGGGGGGAGGGCAATTGGGGTTAAGTGACTTGCCCAAGATCACACAGCTAGTTTTTGGGTAGAGTGTCTGAGGCTGGAGTCCTTCTGACTCCAAGGCCGGTGCTCTATTGATTGTGCCACCTAGCTGCCCCTCTAGGCCTACTTTTAGGAAGCCTTCTTTGACTATTCCCACATACCACTTAATTTCTCTGTTTGTATAATGCCTGCAATATAACATACTTACTTTGTTTTTTATTATCCTATACTTATAAATAGAATATGTATATATTTAAAAGATAATTGATTTTTAGTCATTCTTTGGACACAGGACTTTGTGGGAATAGATTTTACCAGTTAGACCTCTTGTGGAACGTTGGTATTGGTAGCCCAGGTAATATTAAGTACTGTTTGTTGCTTGCAGAAGAGGTATACCAAGGACTAGAGTCTTGCCTCAGCCACTTATGAGTATGTCTCATTAGTGCTATTGGCTTTCGATTTCTTTTGCTTTTTTTCCAGTTTGTTATCAGGTCAATGACGCAAGAATGCTGGTTAGTGAAGCAGGGCGACTGCCACCAACGAATCAGGCTGCCACATTTAGAAACAGTGGTGATAGGACGTGGTCCAGAGACCAGGATAACCGATAAGAAATGTTCACGACAACAAGGTAAGTAGTGACTACAGCTAGTCTAAAGAGATTCTTAGGTCATGTGATGACTGCAGGGTCAGTCTGAGAAATATCAGGTTAAGAAGAATTGATAATGTTGGAAAATTCTGTGCTGGCTCCCTAAAGAGAACCCAGTTATTGAGCTTTTTCACAAGGGCCTGCTTACAGTTTATTCCCAGTTTGTGATGTGACATTTTCCTTTATCCCATGATTACGATACTGACTTCAGTTGCCCCTTCCCTTAAAGACAAAAATGTAGAAAAAATAGATTAGCTCTAAGGTGACCACAGGCTATAAATGAGCATGGGAGGTTGAGTTAATAATGACTTAAGGTGGGTGGGGGTCCTAGCTCTTGAAATTGTATCCTTTGCTGTCCAGCATCTAACCTGACTGTTTGGCTTAAATTGCCCTCTTTAAGAGTCATTTTAATTTCACTTAACAAAAATCTGTTTTCTTTCCCTTCCATCTTTGTTCCCTCCATTGAAAAAGAAAGAAAAACAAAACCATTATAATAAATCTTTATAGTCAAAACAAATTCCTGCATTGGCTGTGTTCAGAAATGTGAATCACTTAATCTGCAACCTTATTCTGTCACTTCTCTGTCAGGAAATAGATAACTTGTTTGGTCATGAGTCCTCTGGAATCACAGTTGGTCATTGTGTTGACCAAAGTTGTTAGGTCTTTAAGAGTTCAGCATCAGTGTGGCAGACCTCTGAGAACTGAGAAACATCAGGGCACCTCCTAAGCGAAGCAGAACCCCCAGACCTTTTCCACATGCATTGTTGTTGAGCTGTGCCTCCCCTGTCTTGTACTTGTGAAACTGATTTTTGAACCAAAGGATACCTGTACTATTTCTCTTAAATTTTATCCTATTAGAAGGTCCAAATTGTAGAAGACGTTGAAAACCATGTAGAGAGCTCCAGACTTTATTACCAGAGAAGTAACATGACCAGATATGCAAATGACAAATGAATCTGGCAGCAGTCTGTAGGACGGATTAGTAAGTGGAGACTGGAGGTGGAAAGACCTGTTAGGAGACTATTACAGTAGTCTCTGTGGGTAGTAATTAGGTGTTATGCTTAACGTTCATCAGTTAGTCAACAAACATTTATTAAGCATTTACTCTGGGCCAGGTACCATTGGGAGAACAGAGATGACTGAGGTGAAAAAGATTTAAATTATATGTATCTCAGGGTGCTGGTCTCTCTCAAACCTCTGGGGTCACTCTCTCAACTGGGCAGAAGCTTGTTGAGAGACAGGCTGTAATATTAATGGGATTTAAGATCTTCCCAGTCCATTAATAGACCTCATATGGAGCCCCTTAAGAGAAGCTGTCTTGAAGGAAGGCTTTCACACCTTTTGCTAATTTCTAATTAGGCACTGAGTCATGAGGGTCATGATGCCTTCTGGCTCTGAGAAGTTATTTATACTCCGAGTTGGTATTTTGCTTTGGGGGCTCACTTACAAAAGAATTTTATGATTCTCTAGTCAAGATTTGTGACTGTATGTTCAGAGCTCCCCAGCTGCTAAGATGTAAAGACATTCTCGATCCAGGAATGTATGTAAAGTGTACAGCAATATTACTTTGATTTAGGCAGCCCTGAATCAGGCAGTTGGTCTTTATTTCCCTGCTTGTATTTTCTTTATATTTTCTCTGTTCCATATTTTCTCCGAAGTTCAGGGTACTTTTCCCCTGAATTAGTGAATGTAATTAAAAAAAAAAAGATTGTTGACCCTTTCCTTAAACAGCAATTTTTTCTGGTAAAGCACATCTAGGAACCTGTGCTAGCAGCCATCCCAGTTTAGGCCAATGTGGTTGCTGCTATACAGGCTGAGTTCTACTTTTTATTGAGGACAGATGACCAGAAGATTTTGAGAGTTCTCCTAGGAGAACAATTCAACCTCTCGTTGGAAGTAAAATCAGTGGTCTGGGAGTTAATGCTATTCCTTGGGCTTTTGGGTATAGATTCCCAGGCTTCATCTGTTGGGGTATAAAGAATAAGTAGTGTCACAGTGAAATCACCAGAGTATTGTTTTTCCTTTATGCCCAATATACAGCTTTAAGCAGCCTTTTGTTACCCTAAAAAATTGTCATGTAAGCTTTTGGGCCTTTGTCTCTTGGGTCCTTCAGCCAATATTATAAATTCTACTTGTGCCAATGTTAAAAAGACTGATGGAGGCCTTAAGAAAACGGTGATTGTGCAGACTTCCCATTGGGGAAATGATTTGGAGAAACGTTGTGGGACCACAGTAAGATTTTTCTTCAGGAAGAGTAGGAACAAGTTGTATTGTTAGAGTATTAATTTTTTTTTTAAATCTCTTTCAGTACAGTTGAAAGCAGAATGCAATAAGGGTTATGTCAAAGTAAAGCAGGTATGTGTTTATTGGTTTATTTTTGTTTAGCATTTTGTTTTTGTTAAATCTTTTACATTTAATTTAAATTTTTGTTTGGATAAATCCTCAGTATTGAATCCCTTACAATATATAAGCCCTCAAAATAGGTAAAAAAAAAACAAAGCCTTCGACTTTGGTTATTTTTCATTTCGTTACAAGAAAGACAAGTTTTCATATATTAGTACCAACATTGTCCAGCACTTTTGATTTTATTTTTGTTACCCTTTGGAGTTGCCCTTATTTATATAATTGTAGTATTGAAGGTCCCTAAGAGCAGGGTCTTGGGAAGGGGCGGAGGAGGGTGGGGTTCTCAGTGCCCTAATACAGTGTCTTTCGGGTGATTTTCTTAAATGTTTGTTGAATTGAATATGTTTCTGCTTTGTTCATTCTGTTCTTCTAATATATCTTCCCATCAAACTATCATTTATTAAGTATTTTGCCAGGCACTGGATTATGTTCTAAGGATTCAGATGTATAGAATGAAACCTTCCCTACTCTCAAGGTGCCTATATTGTACATGTTCATGTGTTGATAGAACATGTTGACAAATAAGAAAGTAAGATAACCTGTGTTGTTAGATTTCATAAGTAAGATAATTATACAATGATTTGGGGGGATAGGGAAATATATAAGGGGGATCAGAAAAGGCCTTTTGAAAGAGGTGGCTCTTCCCCTGAGCTTTAAGGAAAGCTCAAGTTTCCCAGAGGTGTAGGTGAAGAGGAGAACATCCTAGGCCAGAGGAACAGACAGACAGCCTGTGCAAAAGTAAAGAGGTGCTGTGTGGTGATCAACAAGTTGGCCAGTTTGGCTGGAGCCTGCAGTATGTAAAGGGGAGTAATGTGTAATCAGGCTGGAGTCAGATTGTGAAGGACTTAAATACCAAACAGCAGAAGGGTTTGTATTTATTCCAAAGGGTCATGGGGAGCTGCTGAAGCTTTTTTTCAGAAGGGGAATCAGCCGTAACAGTAAATCAAACCAAAGTAAGAATTCTTTGTTTTACCATGAAGAAAAACTTTCCCTTCATGATGGTGGGACTTGCATGTGTATGTGGAATGGACTGTAAACTGGAAAGGTTTGGGGGTGAACCCTTTCCTGGTGATATGGAAGAGGATTTTGGTTAAGTCTGGAGAAAGTAAAGGGACCTGATAGCAAATAAGTTAGGGAGGTGAATTGGCCAAGTTGTTTATTGATGTAGCCCAGGCTTGCAGATGGGGAAGGTAAATGTACCAGTTCCATTCTGCACTTTTTAGGTTTATTTAATTTTATATTATTTTCCTTAGTTGCCAGTAAATGTGTTTTTAAAAATCCAGCCCCTCAAAGTGTCTCAGGTAAGCTAAGGGGGAAGAAAGGGTTGGTTACACCAAGCTCAAAGAAAAAATTAATGATAACATTGGAGAGATGAAGGACTTGCAACCCTAATAACTCTGATATCCCAGCCAATAAGGATAGAATATAGAAAAAGAAGAAAACTTCACAAAATGTTATTTTCCTATAGTCTAGTTCAGCTCCATTTAAAAATTTCTTTCTTGGTGCAAAACTGTTTGGAATTTCAAATAACCATCTTTAAAGAGGACTTCTGGCAGCCATTCCTCTATAATTAGGGACTTCTATTAACTGAGGAGAGCACATATGCATGTGCCCCTAAAAATCCTTTCCATTTTGCTGCACTGCATCAGACTTGCTCAAGCTACTTGGCAGAGAAAAGACTTCTTTTACCTTAATCTGAACTCTGAGTTGGCTGCTCTCCCAGTCATTGGACACAGCCCCAGAACATTTAATACGCCTCTCACTGTGTCCAAGCTGAGCAGTTTATTTGGCTAGCGCAGGCACTATTGGGAGCTAGTTTCCTAGTACCTGGGAAACACAGTAGTTATTTCCTAAGAATTGTGTAATTCTGAAGAACCCCACCCTTTCCTTACCATCCACCTCACTCTTCTCCATCTCTGCCTCAGCTTTCTCTTTGTTATGCTCAGAGGCTGTTCAGATAGACTGGAATATGAGAATAAGAGACAGTTCCCTGAAATCAGATCATCACGTTGTTTCTGTTAAAATCTGCAAGTTAGGAATATGGCAAGTATACCTATCAATGTTAAGCTCTATATTAATGTATGTTGTCACTCTTATTCTCTAGGAAGTTATTTCAAACCTACCCAGGCTGCACTGGTCCATCTGCAAGTTACTTATCACTTTAAATACTAACTTATTTTCCTTCAGTTCCCTTTCTACCACCCCTGCAGCCTGCTAGTATTTTTGTTTTTTTTTTGACCTGATCTAGACTTCATCAGGGTAGGGAGCTCCTGTTAAGAAACTTCTACCAATACAGATTGGCACCCACTCTTCAGCTTCTAGTCTTAGAGAATTCCTTGGGACATTGAGAGCGCAGATGCCCAGTGGCACACAGCCAGTACATGCATGTAAGAAGCAGGACTTGACCTGAGCACTTCCTGATTACATGGCCACCTGTCAGTCCCCTCTACTATGCTCTTTCTCCTCCCTAAACACCAGAGAGTCCTCTCTCCTGTTCACTCTTCTTATTTCTTGGTCTTCCTTATCTGTTGGATCAGACTCTGTGTTGAACTATAGCAGAAAGTGACACCAGGTTGGGGGCTTTTTAAAGCTTACTTCTGTCTCTTCCTGAAAGGTAAGGGAGTTATTCTAGAAAGACTACAATTCTCAGGATTAGTGAAAAACTGAAATAACCTCAGGAAGCAGTTGGTTTTAGATTTTGGGTTTAAACTAATTAACTTAAAATCTACAAATCTTTCCTTTTGTATCTTCTGTATTGCCTATCCTCTTTCCTTTTTGGATATAAAACTTTGATTTCTAGGGAATAGCTCTGTAGCTTTAGTTTTCTTGGAATGAAAGTGTGTTGTTTAGGTTCAGAAATATTTTGTTTTCTTCTGTCTATTGTCAGAAAGTATTGGTATATGCAACATAGGTATATATGTATATCTTAGGAAACTACTGGTGTTTTTTCTTTCATAGATGGGAGTCAATCCGACCAGCGTTGACTCAGTAATTATTGGGAAAGACCAGGAGGCAATTTTAAAGCCAGGACAGATTCTCCACATTGTGAATGAACTTTACCCTTACACTGTACAATTTGTAGAAGAAGCTGAGACACCTGTTCTAGGAAGAGAAAGGAAGAGGAAGAGGCCTTGTGACAATAACCAGAATGAAAAGGATGAGGATGATAAAGCAGAAAAGGTGGTGGACCATTCAGAGCGCTCTTCAGTCCACATGCCAAGCAACGCCACATCTGCCGAAGCTCTCAGAAAAGGTGGTGGTACTTCCAGCCAAAAGGTGAATGGACGGAGGGCACTAGATAGTGATGGCAAGAATATTGCTTTGCTCCTGGCAAGAGCCAATTTGGGGGGTTTTACCTCAAATTATTCAAATAAGTAATTTTTTTCCCTTGAAGATTAAATATGGGGGTGGGGATCTTTTTATTTGTTCTATTGACGTGGTTTGTTTCAACATAGGCACCCCCCAGCAAAAACACAAACCCCCACAAAATACATTCTAAAAGAATGAAGGAATGTCACCTGATACTGACGTTTGCTGTAGCACTTCCCCTTCCCCACTTGTTCAGCATCCCGTCTGTTAGCAGGAGGGATGTGCTTTATCTGCAGTCTGACCGCCCGTTGCATTTGGCATGCTTGTTGTTTAGCCTCACGTTCACTTACATCATAGCCAGTGTTCTTTTGGCTCTACTTTCTTCACTTTGCACACTTTGTGTAAATCTTCCTATGTTTTTCTAAATTCTTATTTGTTGTTTCTTACAACACAGTATCCCATTATTTTCATAAAGTACAATTTCCTCAGCCATTCCACAGATGTAGGTCATATAATGGTTTAAAAAATTTTTTAAGTATTTTTTTGTTTTTTACATCGCTGTGGTATCTCATGCATCCCTCACCTCCCTGAGAGCCATCTTCTGTGACATATAGAATTGGGACAGCCAGGTGGCACAGTGAATAGAGCGCTGGCCCTGGAGTCCAGAGGATCTTTGTTCACATCCGGCCTCAGACGCTTAACACTTACTAGCTGTGTGACCTTGGGCAAATCACTTAACTACAATTGCTCTGCCTTCTACTCTCCAAAAAGACAAAAAAAAAATGGTTATGATAGTATTTTGGCGGGGGTGGGAGAGAGGAGTCGGCACAACAGATTAATACAGTGAGAAAGTCTGAAAACATGTGCAGTGTTTAATACCTGTGAACCTCCATCTCCATGAAGGGTGGGTTAGGGCTGTCTTCTTAGATCTCTTCATTTGAGTCCCACTTGATCATTATACTTTTGTTACATTTACTTTTGACTTTTTGGTGTGTATTTGTTCTTTCCATTTACATTGTTATAGTTACTGTGAATATTGGTTTTTTTGCTCTGCTAATTTTACCTTGCATCAGATCATATAGATCTTTCCATGTTTCTCTATTTTTATCATACACATTATTTACACCACAGTAATATTCTATTACATTCATGTACCTTAATTTATTTAGCCATTCCCTAATTAGTGGGCATCTGCTTTGTTTCCAGTTCTACTTATATATATCCTTTGACCATTTATCTAATGGTAGAATGGCTATTAGTCATATATATTGTTTATATATTAGATAGCAAACCTTAGCAGAGATATTTGATGCAAATATTTTTTTTCCCATTTGACCACTTCCTGTCTTATCCTAGAAGCATCATTGTTGTCTGTGAAGCTTTTCAGTTTCATGAATTCACAGTTTAAAAAAAAAAACTCTGAAAATAATGTTTATTGAAATCACTCGTTTTCATATAACTATATTTCTCAGAATATCTCTCCATTTTCCCTCCCAAAAAGCCATTTCTTAAACAAAGAATTTTAAAAAACTAACCAGCACATAGAAAAAAAAACACCCGACAATTATGCTATGTACATAACCATGATACTTCACTTTAGTCACTTTTTAGCGTGATTCTAAGTTGATTTTCTTTTTTTAATATAAATTTTTTATTTGTTTTGTTTGCATCATTCATTTCCATGAGGTTTTTGAGTTACAAATATTCTCCCTGTCTTTCCCCTACCCCCAACCCCTAAACAGTGATCCCACTGTAAAGCTCAATCTGCTCTCTTTTGTACCCTCCTCCAACACCCCTCTAACTTTCTGGTGGGGCAGGGAGGGTCTCCCTACCCCAGTCCCTGTATATCTTAATTCCTACTTGCATGTATTGCAGAGCTTTAAATTCTAGATTCTTTTTGTTTTGTTTTGTTTTGTTTTTTGGAGGGCAGTTGGGGTTAAGTGACTTGCCCAAGGTCAGACGGCTAGGTTAGTGTGTGTGTGTGTGTGTGTGTGTGTGTGTGTGTGTGTGTGTGTGTGTGTGTTAAGTG
>JAQQSW010014613.1:0-12068 GCA_028646575.1 Pseudocheirus occidentalis | reverse complement strand
GTTTAATAAATGCTAGGTGGCTAGTCGAACACCCAAATTACATCAGAGGTTCCTTCCAAACATGAACGACCTATGTACACTCTGGGGAAGGATTATTTTCTGGCTTATTGCCTTTTTATCTTTTTGAAAATTCAATATCTGGAACTAATCTCCACCACCACTCTCTCCAAAGACAGGTATCAGCTAAGCATGAAAGCACTCAGGTTGACATAGCTCAAAACATATTACATATTAAAGGGCACGGAAAAGATTTCCATCAAAACTCTTGGATTCACAGAAATCACCCTCCCCTAAAGATTTATATCGTCTCTGTGTTTCACAGTAGTGACTTTGAGTGAGTGTCTCTGAAAGTAAAAAGCTAGGATTTGTTCATTCTTTGTCTCTCCCACATTGCTCTTTCTCCTGTAATTCACCTCTTATCCCTAACCATGTTTCATCATTGCACTGCAGTTCTCTCCTCCATTCAGGTTTTTCTGGGTTCTCTTTGTTTCATCACAATTGCTGTCCTCCACTCCCACTCCCTTTAACTCCTACCAGAATTTTATCTCTCCTCCACAAGTAGTACTTGCTACTGTCTATTCAAGAAACTAGCTCTTGATTAGCTAGCTTCTGGAAAGGTCAACCTGCCACTTCAACTGACAGTATTACAACTCTTTCTTGCCTCCAGGCACTAGTAGCTCTAATCTTCAGAAACTTTCTAGTTCCCTTGCACATAAATCTCCAATCCTCTCCTGGACTGTTCAAATGTCCCCAGAATCTGGACAATGTGCTTCTTCCTCGCATTACACCTTCCACTGAGTCTTGGGAGCTAGAGAGGCACTTCTATTAACACTATACAGGCATCCTTCATTTTGTTGTGCTTTATTTTATTGCTCTTTGCAATATTGCATTTTTTCATAATTAATTGAGGGTTTGTGGCCACCCTGCATCATCTACCAGCACCATTTTTCAAACAGCATGTGCTCACATCATGTCTCTGTGTCACATTTTGGTAAATCTCACAGCATTTCAAAATTTTCATTATTATATCTGTTATTGTGATCTGTGATTAGTGATCTTTGATGTTACAATTGTAATTGTTTGGGGGCACCATCAACCATACCCATGTGAGACGGCAAATGTAATTGATAAGTGTGTGGGTTCTGACTACACCACCAACCAGTCATCTGAATCTTTCTCCCTTTCCTCCCTATTCTCTGAGACACAACAATATTGAAATTAGGCCATTTAATGACCCTACAATGACCTCCAAGAGTTCAAGTGAAAGGAAGAGTCAACCCATGTGCCAAACTTCATTGTTTTCTTATTTTAAAAAAATTGCCACAGCCAGTGGCAAAGAATTAGAAATTGAGGGGATGACCATCAATTGAAGAATGGCCGAACAAATCGTGGTATATGATTTGTAACAGAATACTATTCTGCTGTGAGAAATGATGAGCAGAGTGGTTTCAGAAAAACCTAAATTTACACGAACTAATGCAAAGTAAAATGAGCAGCACCGAGACACCATTGTACACAGTAACATCAATATCATACGATGGTCAACTGTGAACGACTTAGCTTTTCTGAGCAATACAATGATCTAACACAATTCCGACGGACATACGATGAAAAATGCTATCAACCTCCAGAGAAAGAATTATGGAGTCCGAATGCAGATCAAAGAATGGTTTGTTTTTTTTTTACTTTATTTTTCTTGGGGTTTTTTTCTCGATGGTTTTTTTTCTTTCCCCACAATATGACTAATATGGAAATGTTTTGCATGATTATAAGTGTATGAGTTATATCAAATTGTTTGCCTTCTTATTGGGGGGGAGGGAAGGAAGAAAGAAAATTGGGGATTCAAATTGTTTTAATGAATGTTAAAAATTGTTTTTATATATAATTGGAAAAAATAAAGTATTTTAAATATTTTTTTAATTTCAAAGAATATTTAAAAAGAAATTGCCACAACCACCCTAATCCTCAGCAACCATCACCATGATCAGTCAACAGCCATCAATATCAAAACAAGACTCTTCCAAAACAAAAATATTACAACTTACTAAAGGTTCAGATGATAGTATTTTTAGGAATGAAATGTTTTTAAATTAAGATATATGTATAATACTATATCTATAAGATACATAATATTGAACACTTAATAGGCTATATAATATGTAGTATATAATATATAATACAATATATAGTATATATAGGCTATATAGAATACATAATATATAATACTCTCTATATGTTGCGTATATAATACTATTGAACACTTAACAGACTACTGTATAATGTAAATATAACTTTTATATGCACTGGGACACACAAAAAGGTTTGTACGACTCACTTTATTGTGATATTTGCTTTATTGTGGCAATCTGGAACTAAACCCACAATATCTCTGAGGTACTTGTCTTCCCATCTCCCATATTCCTCTGGGTCAGATGGGACATGTTTTGCAAGTTAACTGAGGCTGGCCTTTTAGAATATCTGTGGATAAAGAATTCATCACACTCCATTCTACTTTGTAATGACTCTCTTCCAAAAGGCTGGTTCTCAGGTGACAAACAAGTTCATCACCAGGACCACACTCAATAACTTTCTAATTTGGTCACATCTTCCAGTGCTTGCATTCAACTAGCAAAGAGTCTTAAGTCCATCTCATAAGGGAATTGTCATAAGGAACTTGTTTAGCCTGAAGAAAAGAAGCCTGGAGAAGGGGTTTGGGAGGGTGGGGGACATGATAGCAGTTTTTGAGTATTTAAAGGGCTGTGGAGAAGGGATTAGACTTTCTCCTAAAGGTTTATGAGCTGAAGGTTTAACCCAGTCTTACAATCAAGGAAGATTTGAAAGTTTAACTGTGCTTTAAAGAGCATTTTCAGAAGCCAGAATTAAAATTTCCCCTTCCCACAAAGTCATGCATATTGCTCTCCTTGATTTCCAGTTCACGTCAAGCTATCAGAGATGGCCATTTGTCAAAACTACAACTTCTCGTACTGGAAACCACCACAGTTTTAAGATGTCTGGCCAACTATGAGCTAGAAATAGAA
Source organism: Pseudocheirus occidentalis (assembly GCA_028646575.1). NCBI lineage: Eukaryota > Metazoa > Chordata > Mammalia > Diprotodontia > Pseudocheiridae > Pseudocheirus > Pseudocheirus occidentalis. Next base: position 9,030 of record JAQQSW010014613.1, on the reverse strand, counting down.
GCTATGGTTTCAGGCCTTTATTTGACCTTCAGTGAAAGTACATTGTTCACTTAGCCTCATGTATTTACTCTCAAGTCATGGCAATATCACAGAAGATGGCCTTTAAAGTACACGAAAGAAATTCTGGTTGTTCAGCCATTTCAGTAGTGCTCTACTCTTCATGACCCCATTTGGGATTTTCTTGGCAAAGATCCTGGAGTGGTTTACCATTTCCTTCTCCAGCTCATTCTACATAAGAAAAAACTAGGCAGAATTAAGTGACTTGCCCAGGATCACACAGCTGCTAGGGGTCTGAGGCCGGATTTGAACTCAGGAAGAGGAGTCTTCCTAACCTCAGGTCCAGCACTTTATTCATTGCATGAAGGAACCCTCAAAAGAAATAACATTAAAATAACAACCATATCATTTATAGATAAAATGCAATTATAATGATGCATAAAATAAATCATATGCATATATAACATGTAAAATAAATTTTGGTATATAAAATAAATTATGATAGGAGAAGGATTGGACCTGGGATTTCATTAATACAGAAAAGTTCTGGATGAGGAAACTTACTTTACCAACGGAAGTAAACACCTTCTCCTCAATTCACAGTTGTTGAGAGTCACCTAGAGAAGAGGTTCTCAAACTCTTTGGTCTCAAGACTCCTTTATACTCTTAAAAAGTATTGGGGCGGCTAGGTGGCACAGTAAAGAGAGCACCAACCCTGACGTCAGGAGGACGTGAGTTCAAATTGGGCCTCAGACACTTGACACAAAAACTAGCCGTGTGACTTTGGGCAAGTCACTTAACCCCAATTGCCCTCCAAAAAGCAAAAAACCAAAAAAGTATTGAGAATCACCACCCAAGAGCTTTTGTTTATGTGGGTTATCTCTATCAGCATTTATTATACTAGAAATTAAACAACATAGCATTATTATGAAATAGTTTTGATTTCAAAGACTCTGAAAGCATCTTACGGGCTCCCAAGAGTTCCCAGACCACATTTTGAGAACCATTGACCTAGAAGACTGAGAGCTTAACTGACTCACCCAGGATCACACAGCTAATATGTCTCAGAATCAAGTCTTGAACTCAGGCCTTCCTGACTCCAAAGCTAATTCTCCGTCTACCATAACACACTGCCTCACAAATCTGAATTGCTTTTCAACATAATTTTAAATAATGAAAAGGGGTAAAAGACAGACCACAAGATTCCCAGTTGCTTCTTTTATTTCCTCAAGGGGGGGAGAAGGCAAGGCAATTGGGGTTAAGTAACTTGACCAAGGTCACACAGCTAGTAAGTGTCAAGTGTCTGAGGTCAAATTTGAACTCAGGTCCTGTGCTCTATTCACTGCACAACTTATCTGCCCCAGCTGCTTTTTTTGATGAAACATAAGGCCAGTCCTAAGCCCCCAGCTCTTGTAAGGAAATGGATCATCATGGATGCTATCCAGGAAGCCCTTTCCATCCAGGTGGGGTCAATCTTCCAGAGTCCCCCCAGTCCAAAGAAAAAATAAAATACACACAGCAGTTCCAGAAAAGTAGGAGTCACAACTTCATCCGATTCATCAGACAATCTTTGCCTGGCCCTCTCTTTCTTTTTTGATTCAGTATAGGAACACCTGCAGTCCACTCTAAATTATCTATGCTTATGAAGGGGAAATTGATAGCATCAGGTTTGTGGTTAGAAAGAACTGAATTCAGACCCCTCTTTTGAACTGTATTAGCTGTGCGATCTCAAACAAATTCCTTAACCACTCTGTTCCACATAATTCCCTATGACTTATCCTTGAAATACTGGAGAGGTTTCAGTTTGTATTATTTAAAGAAAATCCCACACCACAAGTTTCCCCATGCTGGCTGAAATTGCAGAACTTTCCTGCATTAATAGATATAAAGGGGATCATGAAATAAGTAATCAAGCTGCAGATTATGCCTTCTACATGAACTGGCCTAGTAATTTGGCAGAGATGCTAGCTTTGGAGTAAGAGAACATGGGTTCAAATTCCAGATTTATTCTGAAATACCTACATGAATTTGGGCAAGCAACTTCCTTTCTCTGGTTCTGTTTCTTTATGTATAAAATGACAGAGTTGGCCAAGATGATCTCTAAGCATCTGTCCAGGTCTTGAGACTAATGGATATTATCTTTTTTTTTTCTCTTTTTACGGCAGATTTCCTTTTCCAGTTGCACTTCTCTCAGGCTTGCATTCAGATTCATTTGCCTTCCCTAGATGGAGAAAGGAAGTCCAGAATACTAGAAAAGAGTTTGGAAATGAATTTTCTCACAGTTGATTGACATATGGATAAAAGTTATCTTTGAAAGTCCCCAGAACTTTTTAGGGAACTATCCAAAGATTCTCTTAAAAGAGTTTAAAGGTCTCAGAAGCTCAAACTCAGAGAACTCTGAGATTAATGTTTTATAGAATCATCTTAATTTTGCTTCTCTAAAGTTTCTAAGAGATAAATATATACTCACCCTTGGACCATAGATATATAGTTTCTCACTGGTAAACTGCTTTTTTTTTCCCCCTTTGTAGTACATATGAGCTATCGAATTCATGAACACTGAATGTGTATAAGCCACATTTCCTCCCTCCTCCCTCTCCCAGGAGATACTTGCCCACTCTGTAAATGAGAGGGGGAGGAAGGATGAAAAGTGGATTTTGGAAAATAAAAAATCTTAGATGTATCCCTCTGGATACTTATAAATGCATCCAAACCTGCCCAAGATAAATTCCCATGAATAAGGGATGGTTACCTTGATCATCCCTGGGGCAGACAAGAAGAACAGAGCTGAACTATTATAGATCCCATGGCCCCAAGGCAAAATAAAGGTTATTAATTCAAAATTCCTCTTTCTTCATCCACAGTTATTGCGCTCTCTCTCTCTCTCTCTCTCTCTCTCTCTCTTTCTCTCTCTCTCTCTCTCTCTCTCTCTCTCTCTCTCTCTCTCTCTCTCTCTCTCTCTCTCTCTCTCTCTCTCTCTCTCTCTCTCTCTCTCTCTCTCTTTCTCCAGAAACTCCAAGTGTTTTCAAACATAAAGAGCAAAAAAAACCCTTCACTCCTGCTATTAGCCATACAGATTCACACATCTGTAATATTCACCCCAATCGGAGTCAAAAATATTCACAGGCTTGTGAATAGTCAAATTAGTGCTAAAAAAATGCGGTGACGACAGCTGTGTTCAGAGGCTATTTTTAAGGGTGGCAGGATCTGAAATTCACCAGAGCTGAGAACTGTGGTTCTAATAATTTTTATTAATTTTGAAATATGCCATTCCTTCCAATCACCCCAGCTTTTTGACTCATGCCAAATTCATTCACAGCAGTGTCTTCAGCATCCAGAGGTTGAAACCATAGTACAGAGAAAACAGCCTGAACTGGCCACCATACAGATGTTCAAATTGGTTTTTAAATCTTCATTATTCTAATCTGTGCAGAGATTCTGATCCCCAGTGAAAGGAGAACGTGATGAGGTACTTTCTTTCCATACACTTATCCTTCCTACACGTGTGTATTTTAAATATAATGAGCTAGATTGTAAAAGAGACATTTCAAATAAGGTTCAAATGAACCAAGGGGCATAATCACATTTTACAACCTTTAGCCAGGTAATGGAGACTTTGCAATTAAAGCCAGCAGTGCTGGGAAAAGCAGGTAGGTGTTCCCCTGCCATCTCAGTGGGCATAGTGACTGCCTAACTGACAGTCTCCCATCTGCTGCCTTGTGCCAGCAGAGTTTTGTCCCCAGGTTCTGTGAACTGATTACCATATATTAACAACAAGTGCATCCCACTTGCTCAAGAGAAAATAGCTCCTCAGTTTGCTCCAACTTGTTAGATCAATCCCATCCCTAGGAAAATCCTTTTGGTGGCCAATCAAGGAAAATGCTGGGGATAGACACTGCTAATGGACATACTCAACAGACCAGAGATGAGATTTCTCACTTGCTCTCCTTTGTTCTGTCTATCTAAAATGCCATCCCCACTAATCAGATTTAATTTATAAACCCAAAGATAGCCCTGTTTCCTTCAGGAAGTTTTTCCTGAACATCTTCAACCACAAGAGTCTTTCTCTCTACTCTGAATTCCTACAGAATCTGATCATCCTCTGAATACTGTCAGTTTAATTAAGCAATGACTCACAAAGCATGTATTATCTTTTATCTGTCATCTTCATTTATTATCTCTCCCAGAACCTCAATTTAAGGAGGCTTTTCAGGCTAGAGCTGTCTATTCTTTTCCCATCTGCCTATATTCCTTTGCACTATGCATTCCCTCTCCCCACCTTTTCAGTTTCCTTTGGCGTGCTGGCTTCCCATGGTAGCTTGTAAGCTCCTTGAGAGGAAGGACTGTCTTTCTTTTTCTTATTTATATCCCAGTGCTTAGCACTTGGTACATAGTAGGTTCTTAATAAATGTTTATTGACTTTTTATTATTATGGGCCAGGTAATAAACTAGGTACAGGGGATATGAAAAGAGAAAAGGAGAAGCCTCTTCTCTCAAAAAGCTTACATTTGATCAGAGAAGATAACAAATACACATATAAAGATATATAGAATACATACAAATACATATGCAAATAAATACAAGTCTTTGGGTAGGGATAGGGCAGGAGCATCTGGGGACATCAGGAAAGAAATTCTTTAGGAAAGAAGGAAGCTTGAGCTAAGTCTTGAAGGCAGGAAGGTATGCTATGAAAAAAAGCATCTCGTAAGTGCCTCCTATATGACAAACACTGGGGCAAGCAATTTACAACAAAGTAGGTGCTATTGTCACTATTTTACAAATGAGAAAACTGAGGCAGGTAGGAAATAAGCACATCTACTAAGTGTACGAGGCTGGTTTTGAACTCAGGTCTTCCTCATTCTAGTCCCTGGACTTTATCCACCTTGCTCCTTCTGCAGATTAACAAGGAAAGGCACGTTCCAGGAGGGAAGGACAACCACCGCAATGGACTGTCTTATGCTAGGGACAAAAAGGAAGGCCAAACTGGCTGGCCTAGGGGAGAGTGGGGGAAAGGGAGCAATGCATGGAAAAGTAGGAGGCGGCTGGGTTGTGAAGGCTTTAAAAGGTAAGACTGTGTTGTTTCTTTGTTTCTCCACTAAACAGCCTAAGCACACAGTAACTGCTCAAGATATTTGTTGATGCTTACTTTATTTACTGCTTCAGTCAAAGGTAAAAGTGAAGTAGGAAGTGTTGACTCATTGAGCATTACTCCTATAGGTAGATGAGAAATGTTTTGTTCACATGTTCTGATTAAAATGAGATTGTACTCACTGTCACGTAAAAATGACTTGTAGGGGCAGCTAGGTGACTAAGTGAATAAAGCATTGGCCCTGGAGTCAGGAGGACCTGAGTTCAAATCCACTTAACACTTACTAGATGTGTGACCTTGGGCAAGTCACTTAAACTCCAATTGCTGTGCCTTCCCCCCTGCAAAAAAATTAAAATGACTTGTTAACCCTAAAGCACTGTATAAATTCCAGTATTCATATTTTATATTTTTTTTCTCCTAAGCACAAATGCTGATGGACAAATTATGCAGAGAGAAAAGAGAGAAATTCAGGGTGGAGTGGTGGGAAATGACATCAGGCAGCACATGAACTTTTCCAGCCTCTAGGACAGAAATGTGTTCAATAATAAAATTGTAAAATTTCTGATTTGGAAAGGATATGTAAGACCATACAAAGAAAGGCAAAAATGAAAGTAAATATTCAGTTCCTCCTCTCAAGAAGGAGAGCAACATGTAAATATCTAGGTACACAAGATAAATACAGAGTATTTGAAAATAATCAGAAACTAGAAAGACCAGGAAATGGCTTTAGTAGAAGATGGGATTTAAAGGGAGTCGTAAAGGAAGCCAGAAGAGTTAAAAGTAATGAAGCAGAGTGTTCCAGGGCATGATGAAAGCCAGGGCAAAATGACAATGGGAAATGGTGAGTTGTGCAAGAGGAGGTATATCTAGATCAGAGTGCAGGGACAGGAATTAGGCATACAAAATTTGGAAAGGTAAGAAAGGGCAGACTAAATGCTCTGGTGAGTTGAAAACTAGGCCAAATTACCACAAATGATCAGGCAGCCATAGGACAAACCATGAAAGAAAGATTGTCAGGTTCTCTCTCTCTCGCTGATTCTTAAACCCCAGAGAGAAAAGGAGTCCTCTACTGGGGAAAGAGACTCCTTGACACTGTGTTCATCTCTCTTTCATGATATGTCACCTGGTGGTCTGACCCTATGTCATAGTCTGGTAGACTCTGGCCCATTGCGCAGTTCAGTTTGTCATTTTTAAAAGTCTTACTCATCATGATAAGAAGCATGCTGCAGTAAGAAGGACATTGGCTCTGAAGATACAAGATCTAGGTCAAATCCTTACTACATATGTAACCTTGGGCAAGTCACTGCCCCTGCCTTGTCCTCTGTTTCTTCATCTGCAAAATGAAGGGGCTGAACTATGGATTGCCTTTGTTCTCCCTTCTAACTCTGGATGTATAGTCTTTGGAGATATCCATCACCTTCAGTTTGGGTTTGTTGTTCAGTCATTCATTCATGTCCAACTCTTCGTGACTCCATGGACCATAGCACATCAGGCTCTTCTGTCCTCCACTATCTCTCAAAGTCTCTTCAAGTTCATATTCATTGTTTCCATGACACTATCCATCTCATCCTTTACCATCCCCTTTTCATTTTGCCTCCAATCTTTCCCAACATCAGGGTCTTTTCCAATGAGTCCAGTCTTCTTATTATGTGGCCAAAGTATTTAAGCTTCAGCATTAGTATTTGACCTTCCAGTGAATAGCCTGAACTAAATTAATTGACTGACTTGATTTCCTTGCTATCCAAGGGACTCACAAAAGTCTTCTCCAGAACCACAATTTGAAAGCATGAATTCTGCAGCACTCAGCTTCCCTTATCCTCTCAAACCTCTGATCCTATTCCCTGACTTGGGGGAAGGCAGAATTCAGATGAAAGATCCACCCTCAGAGTACAGGGAATACATTGTTTTTGTATCCCTTATTATTATTATCATTAGTGACACATTTTAATGTCCCCAACAATACTCACAGTAGTTTTAGATACTTAGAAAATACTTTCTGACTTGTTAACATCAATAGATATCCAGGACCCACTGGCAATAAGTGTGCCTGTTCTCTCGGTTTGGTCAATGAGAGGTAAACAGGAACTGACTATGGTGGGAGTGGAGGGAGGGCAGTGTCAGCACTGAAACAGGTCAATGTGTGGGAACCTTGAGCTGGAAGAAATATATGGAACACAAAGTTCAAAGAGGATGGCTTGGAGCCTTCCCTGGGGCTAGGTTTAAAAGATCCTGTTGGTCTAAAAGCTAAGGTAGAAGAAATTTCAGCACCAAGGGCAGAGCCACACTCTGGGGGTGGAAGAGACGGAAGCAGAATGAGAAAAGCACAGAGAAATTGCAGGGGGAGAGGAAGAAAAGAGGACGAAATGGATAGAGAGGGGGAAAAGGGAAAGGGAAAGGAGAAGGGAAGAGAAGGGGACAGGAAGAAAGGGAGATAAAGAAAAATTTGTGAATGTATCTGGAAACTTACAAGGGTTAGAGCATGGGCATCTATGCAGGGAGACAGAGGCTTGACATTCAGGGGTGATGGTTTGTGAGGTTACAAAGAGAAGCCTATCTCTCATACAGGTAACTGAAGAAGGAACATGAAAGCTCCAATCAGGTGATTCTGAAGCAAATACTACTACTGTCAAGTTAATAGAGAAGGCTTGAAATCCAGAAGAAAGAAAATTAAGAGCAGAAAAGATTTAGTAAGGAAGTATTTCAGGATTTCATATTTAGAATGGGGAGAGATCTCAGAGACCATCTAATCCAATCCCCTTATTTTACAGGTGAGAAAATGGTAATAAAGCGACTTACCATACCAGTAGTAAGCATAACAGACATTCTAGTAAAGCTTGGCCTTTCCAGGGTTCACTAAAGACCTAGAAATTATATTTCTTTCCCTATCAAGAAGAAATTAAGTTATTGAGGACTTGGAACTAGAAGGTGGGTTTTCCATTACATTCACAATCTTTAAAATTCTCAGGAGAGACATAAGAGGAGAACTGTGGACAGAAAGTTGGAAAGACTGAGTGGCATTAGGAGCAGGAGGAGCAGCAATAGTAGGAACTGGGGGACACTTTCCAGGTGACTGATTGTAAGCCTGACTGACTAAGTAGACATACTACCTTCTCTGTTTCTCTCCCTTTTGTTTTATTGCCTGATGCAATGGGAAGAATAGCTCATTACTAAAGGTTTCTATATTATCTTAAATTTTGTTTATTGGTTATTTCTCTTTTTAACAATAGTTTTCTAGATAAAGAAAAGTAATTTTAATTGTGCCCTAAGTTAGAGTTTTGCCATAGAGTGTTATAAGTAGGGGAGAGAAGGGGAATTCTGGATGATTTATCTTGCCACCATCAACTTTCCAGTTTAGATTGTTTGGGGACACAGAGTAGTTTATTAATTATATTTGTGATCTGTATTTTTAAGCTTTATAGTTTTGCAGAGAAAGGAAAGTATGTAGAACTGGGACCTTTCCCATGTACTAAAACCCTCACATAGTTATTTCATTCACACATATATTTCACTCCAAAAAGTCAGGTGATAAGAAATAGGTATGGTCAGGAGAAATAATCCCAGTCCCAAGAAGAGAATGCTTTTCATATAAACTGTCCACCTCAGCATCTGAACACAGGTAGTCTGACTCCAGAAATAGTATAGTATTCACTATACCATGCTACCTCCTGAGCCCTCAAGACTCTCACACCTAGAGCTAAAGCTTGAGATAGTAGACTCAAAACCTGAAACTCCAGAGCTTTTTCCCCAAGCTCCCCCAGTTGGACTTCAAATTGGGTTAATTTCATAATTAAATAATGTCAGATTTATGGAGCAGGGAAGACTTTATGACCAAAGAAGAGTTGGAGAGCATCATAAAATGCAAAATAGATAATCTTGAGTACATCAAATTGAAAAGTTTCTGTACAAACAAAGCCAATGTAACCAAGATTAAGAGGGAAGTGGGA
>JAQQSW010014612.1:0-12068 GCA_028646575.1 Pseudocheirus occidentalis | reverse complement strand
TTCTATATGTTCCAAGCTTTGGGAAGGAAAGAAATTCAAATAACATTCAAAGCAGTCCAACAGAGAATTGTAACTAAATGGACACAGCTGCAGTACGGTCTTTCTGCATTTAGAGGGATTACAATTGTCCTTATTGACCAAATTATCTTCTTCCCCTCTTCTGCCAGTTGGCTGGTATGTTTATGGTCTTGACTCTGTTTCCTCTACTAATAGTTTTCATAGCTACTCAGGCAACTTATCATATCTAAGTCATATATTTAGAACAGGCTATGAAACCATATCCACATATCCTTCCGTATGGGGACTGTTTTCTGTTGTCCATGAAGATTAATAATACTTCTTATACTAATTTTCAGGTTAGGAAAATAATTTTGTCAACTTCTTATTTATTTTAAAGACTTAAAATAAATTCAGTCTCTAAACTGAAGTGAGACCAGGATTGTGTGGTTGTTGTTGAGATGGTGAAGCAAGCTTCCCAGAATCAAATGTAGCTGGCAACAAAGTTGAAGAGAAAAGCCCAGCTGTATTCTCCTACTTTTCACTTGGTCATTTTTCAGTTGTGTCAGACTCTTTGTGATCTTTTTTTCGGGTTTTCTTGGCAAAGATACTAGAATGGTTTGGCATTTCCTTCTCCAGCTCATTTTACAGATGAGGGACCTGAGGCAAACAGGCTTAAGTGACTTGCCTAGGATCATACGGCTAGTAAGTGTCTGAGGCCAGATTTGAACTCATGGAGATGAGTCTTTTTGATTGTAAGTCCAGCCCTGTATCCACTGAGACACCCAGCTGCCCCTACTGTACTCTACCAGTACAGAGCAGCATCATTCCTCACTGAAAGCCTTATCTAATGATGAAATCACAGGTCCAGTTTAAAAATATATATTAAGTGGGTAGAAATAATATTTTCAAATAAGATAAATTAATTTTAAAAATTTATAAATAAATCCAATGTTTTCTGTTGAACTCATTTTTCTTGAATAACTTTTAAAGATAAAAATACAAGTTTAACTTATTCTTCCTAAAACTCAACTGCTTTCAAAATTTAAATGGTTATTTTTATGTGAAATAGTTAAAACCAATGGAAATTTATGAAAGGATTCATATTCTAGTAGATTGCCAGTTAGGGAATTCAGGAAATTTAGATAAAAAAAATCAGAACTTAAAGGATCCAGTTTCAAATCCAGTTCCATCCTGGAAATGAGACAAATAGTTTCATTTAGTTCACTTTGCCATGGTGCCACCAGAAATGTGATGGGGCAAACAGTAATGTTTTATTGTAGGCATTAGGAAACTAGGAAGAACTGGTCCCCAAAGCACCTAGCAACTTTTCTCCACAAAACTCTTATTCCCTGCTTCTTCGCATTCTAGTCTCTTCCATCTACTTAGAATCATCGAGGTAAATGAATTAGAGAAACCATGTTGGGATTGGGCCTGAAGGTCAAGGAGTATAACCCCTGATAAAAGAGTATAAACCTAGTGAACCTGTCATTAATTTTTCCCCTTTGAAATTTATAGGATTAACCTGACCTTTGTAAACATGTTTCAGAAGTAGACTAAAACTGGTCAGGTAGTTGTTAATGAAGAAATTAGTAGGCAGGAAACTCTTTTCCTTCTACTCCAGAACTACTTTCTGCCCTGCTATCAGATGACCAGCTAGTTTTAGGTTCTCTAGAACAATCTAGCTGAAATATTGAAGTGAATGTAGGATTCCTATATCCTGCATCCTAATCCCTAAGAGCATGTGTATGGCATTTTTTTTTTATTTAAACACCATCGATTCATTTATAAATTCAATTGTCTCAAACAAATAATTTTCACATTCATGGTTTCTTGTAGTATACTTGATCTATTTGCATATTTAATTCTAATGAAATAGCAATGTCAATCATAGTCTGAGACTTTAATTCAAAATTTTAGATTTTAATATTGCAATATAGTGTAGGTGATATTGTAAATACTTATTTTTGTTTTTTTTCTTGTTATTTAAACTATTTTAAAAATGCAATGCAAGTCACTCTTTGAGCCTGTCAGGGAAGCTAAAGATGTGTGTTATTTCACTCTTTTTGCAGCAAAAATATCTTCAATAATGATGTAAGAAAACTTATTATAAACAGGCCAAAATTGAGCTATAAGTAATTTTGATTTTTGGTAGTCAGAAAATAGTTAAAAATTAAGTAAGTAAATTGACTTCTTAAAATATATTTTCTATTGATGAATTATATGAAATGGTATTTGATTACATTGTTTTGAGGTATGTTATTCTAAATATATAATAAATATATAATTTGCACATAGAACAAAGATGAGAATCTCTTAAGCAGCTAGACATATTTATGTTTTAAATACTTAAAGAAATGAATTATGAGTCTCTCCATATATATTGGTATGTATTTGGATGTATACATATATGCATATATTTATATCTGTGTAGGAGTATTTTCCATCTACCAGTTTTTCAGAAAAACATTCAAATATGTTGTGGTCTCATTCTGACTAGACAACAGATTAATTCCTGTTAAAAATATAAGGAATATGTGTAATTGAAAAATGAATACTAAACTGGAACTTGGAAATACCTAAAGTCTTTGGAATCATATTGACATGTTGAATATATGTCTAGGGCCCCCAAGGACCTCGTGGTGACAAAGGTGATCATGGAGACCGAGGTGATCGAGGCCAGAAGGGTCACAGAGGCTTCACTGGTCTTCAGGGTCTGCCTGGCCCTCCCGTAAGTAATTTCCTTTCATGTTATCTTTTTCTTCATTGTTTTTGTGAATTTACTATCTAGAATAGATAGATTTGTAGATACACATATATTTAACATAAATTAAAAGACTTGTTGAACAAGCGATCTTCTACCTCTTCTATTTTAGCTCAATACATGTAAGCTAATGACAAAGCCAAAGGATATGTGTACCTGCAGCAGGGGTGGTGGGAGAAGGCAGATGTAGATTCTTTTAGTTTGTTTTAGTCTTGGTAAACTAGGGCTTTTCTACTAAAATCCTACTCTGGTGCCTCATTGCCAAGGAGAAATGACCATCAAAGGCTATTCCAATGCAGAACAGGATTATCCTAGAAAGGCTTTCAGTATATATCAGTCTAGGTCATCTTAAGCACCATTAGAATTTTGAAGTCAGAGACTGTTTTGTTTTTATGTCCTTATTTAATGAGTACGTACCAGAGTTTCCGTGCCTATGTATCCATATCCATGCACACATATGTGTGTGTGTGTATGGTACTTTATAAATGCTAGTTAAATCAAACCAAATGGAACGGACTTGAAGAGTCCATCACCAGACTGGCAAGAGGGCTATGAAGTTTCCAGCCACAAGAACTCCTAAAGACTATCTGCTAAATTATAAAGAGGTTATGATCTGCATTGATAAAAACACAGATTTTTAAAGTACCAAAGTAATCAACATTAAAACACCACTAAAAACCTGATAGTCAAGATTAATGATTATTTAAGACATAGCTCTCTGTAGATGAAGTCAATAGTTACATATCTTTATATGTTATGCTCAAGTCAGCATGGTTCAGTTTAAATAGCATAATGTTTTCCTCTCTCCTCTCCCTCCTAACTTAGGGTCCAAATGGTGAACAAGGCAGTGCTGGGATTCCTGGACCATTTGGCCCTAGAGTGAGTATATTTATATATTTGCTATTGGACTTCAGTCGTGTCTAACTGGGTGACCCCATTTGGGGTTTTCTTGGCAAAGATATTAGAATAGTTTTACCATTTCCTTCTCTAGCTTATTTTACAGAGGAGGAACTGAGGAAATAAGAGTAAGTGACTTGCCCAGGGTGACATAGCTAGTGAGAGTCTGAGATCAGATCAGAACTCAGGAAGATGAATTTTCCTGACTTCAGGGCTGGCACTCCATCCACTGCAGTGCATAGCTCTGTGTGGGTACCCACATACATACACACATGTATATTTACACACACACACACATATATATACATAACTGTATTTACATATGTACATATATGCCCATATGTATCCATGTAATTTTGAAATAAGCCAATAAGAATAGGATGCTGTTACTTCAGGTAACCTGTTCCTTCATTATATTTCTCATAAAGGACAAATGTCCTCTGAAGCTTGTCAGAAAAGAAGTGAGACAAACAACTCAGTTTTTCTATAAATTATTCGAATGTATGACCTTGATACATTTTAATATAGTTTCAATACCTATTTTCTTTAAAATCTTATGGTTTAGATGAGATAATTTATGACATTTTCTTACTTGGAGTTATCTGAATTTTGGTTCAGTATTCTGCTGTTTGAGATTTGATCCAATAGACCTACTTTGGCTTGTAAATAGATTATTAAACTAGTTTTAAAACTTTGCTTTTAAGCAACAGCACTTATTGATCAAAGAAAGTTTGCATAAGCCTGATTGTGGAGGAAATCATGACATAAGCCCATGTTAGAAACTTTTTTTTTCTCTCCCACCCAAGCTGAAAAAAACGTTGCCAGTCATGGGCTACTCCTCTTATCAACCAGATAGCATTGATTTGCTCTTTTTCTCACTTGGGATGGTTTGCCTCTCTTTAAGTACCTGATGCTTCCACCTCCCTTTAGGGCTCTCCATATTAATATGGAATTCACTGTATTAATTACCCAATTAGTTTAATGCATGGCAACTTGGAATTTCTGATCTCAATATTTCCACCTTAGGTTTCTCTGTTCTTAAACCATATTTGAAGCTTTAAGGGAACTATACTTATGTATTCCTTGGAGGTAAATTATATGGTTTTTTATGACAATGGTGTTTTTCTTTTCAATGTTGAGAACTCTCAGTGAGATAATTTTTTTAAAATCCATTGCAGAGATTTGCCTTCCCTCGGCTTTCAGCTTTAGAGATTCCTAATGTTTAAAATGAGGGACAATGGGACTACATGATACCAAAAATCCCTCTTGATTCTAAATCCTATAATATTATGTTTGAAAATGTACATCATAGGTGTGATTTTATCAAAATACAGATAGTTTTTCTGGAATGACTGATCTTGAGTCATGTACTAATTATGTTAGATATAGGCATTGTTAAATCCTACACGCATCAGAAAATTAATCTAAATCCTGACTTTAACAATGAGGCATCAAAATGAGTTCCTGAGAAGAAATAGGCATGTGTAACTATGAGAAAAACAGTAATTTCCTTGACATGAAAAAAAAGTTAAACCATGTTACCCATTGATAAAATACATGCCTTGTGTTTTTTCAGGGACCCCCAGGACCAGTGGGTCCTTCAGGTAAAGAAGGAAATCCTGGGCCACTTGGACCAATTGGACCTCCTGGTATGAGAGGAAGTGTTGGAGAAGCAGGACCAGAGGTGAGTCCCCAAGAATTTGTGATCTAAAAAATTTATTTAAATGTTGTCTACCTTCCACAGAGACCTTCTAAAGATTGAAAAGCCAGCAGCTGAAGGGATCTTTTTGAGTGGGAACTGCAAGATCTCTCAGAGTTGTTGTAGGGAAGATCCCTGTTCTGACAGAAGTTGGAGGTGATAGCCACTTAGCTCCTTTAAACTCTGTGATTTTTTCTATTTGTGCATCTTGGAAGCTAAAATTGAAGTCTTGTTCTACACAATAGCTGGTCTGCATCTATCTGGCTAATTAAGCAAATAATATTTACATGGTGTCATCAGGGACCCCTGAGGCTGCATAAAATGATGACTTCAGCTAAGGAAGTGTAGATTGGCAAATTTCCTGATTTCTAGGTAGAAATAAATCTCAGTTGATTTGACTCTTCTTATCTGAAATCCCTCCATATTGACTGTATATGTCTAATATTCCAGGATTCAAAAATGGCTTTGTGGGATTTATTTTAATTTCCTAATAAAAATTTCCCATCTAAGCAAAGCAAGATGACCTGTCAAGGCAGATATTTCTATTTAACTCAAGTACTGATTTATAGACCTGTGGGCCTGAAAAAATGTTTAACACAGCATTTTCCACATGTGGACTTTCATAGTTTGGCACAGAATCCTTATTTGGCTACAAAGTACATTAGTAACAAAACTGTCATTTTCATCAATGGGGGTGTTGCATCTAAACACTCTCTGTACCAAATGAAGCCAAAATTTTTGTGTCCAAATATTAAGTAATGATGTATTATCTAAGTTCCTTTTTAATTTTTTTTAAACTACTAGGGTCCGCCTGGTGAACCTGGTCCCCCTGGTCCTCCAGGCCCTCCTGGTCACCTCACTGCTCCTCTTGGGGATATAATGGGACACTATGATGAAAGTATGCCAGACCCACTGCCAGAATTCACTGAGGACCAAGCAGCTCCTGATGATAAAAATAAAACAGACCCAGGAGTACATGCTACTTTGAAGTCACTAAGTAGCCAGATTGAAACCATGCGTAGCCCTGATGGATCAAAAAAACATCCAGCACGTACTTGTGATGACTTAAAGCTTTGCCACCCTTCAAAGCCTAGTGGTAAGTATACAGCAGAAATTCTTGAAATAAAATGCCTTAACCGTGATTGCAGGATAAAAAAGTAAAATGTACTACCCTACATATTTCAGCATCAGATGATAGATTTAGATAAAAAAGGGACCACATTTAGTCTAACACACTCATTTAAAAAATGAAGAAACTAAGGTTTAGCAAGGTTTTGTGACAGGTATAAGGTCACACAGCTAGTAAAAAGAATGGCAAATATTTATGCCTCTGACTCTATATCAATTCTCAGATTCCAATTCTTAATAATTCTCCTGTTTGTTCTACTTTGAAAACTGGAACTAGGTTTGGGAAAGCAAAAGATGCTTTTGATGAAGATTCCATTTTTCCTCATGATTCTTAAAGATTTAATGTATGAAATAAAAGCAGTTTCTGAGCATATTAGCTTTTAAGATTTCTGCCAGACTGACTGAAAAGGTTAAGCTCTGGAACTCATCTCAAACGTTCCTACTTCTAAAAAGGTTTTTCTTTTTTCAAAATTAACAAACATGTATTTTTTCTCTCACCTCCCCCATTAAAACAACAACAACAACAACAACAACAACATCTTTGTAGCAAATGTGTATAGTCAAGTAAAATAAATCTCCACCTTGATTATATTGAAAAATATGTCTCATTCTGCATCCTAAATTCTTGACCTGTCAGGAATGAGTAGCCTGCCATGTCTTTTTTACCCTACCTCTCTTATTTGATTTTTAAAAATCCTTTTTGGTCCCCTCCAGGAATTTTTTTTGGGGGAGGTCCAAGATCAATTCACATTTTTCCTTGAAGCTTTGCATTTAGCTGTTTTTACATTGTTGGCTTCTTATGGGTTTGTGTTCTAGCCTTCCCTGTCACCATAGTAACTTTTTTTGATTTGGAAGACAGAGAATCTTCAGCTGATATGGTTAAGAGTGAGTGCTCTGGAGTCCTCTATGTGCTCTTTGGCTCTTGGGAGAAATTTTTAGGGGAAGTGCCATAGTGGCTCCTACCAGCTATAATTGAAAGACTTACAATAGATGGAAAACTGAAGGTAATAGATGAGTCCTCCAGTTCTCTAGTATGAAAAGTTGCAGGATCTCTGCTGTAAGTTTCATTTGACCTCTTGCTTTCAGTAGATTCTATAACTGAACTTCTTCTGTTGAACATTTCTCTTCTCAATTTAGATTCAGTAAGCGAGTCTCTGACTGCATCATCTACTCACATATGAATGACTCCTCTGGTGACTGGTCTTCCAGTGTCACCATCACTCTTAGCCAGAGGCACAGAGGGCTTCTCATTGATGACGCTTCTCATCTCATGGAGAAGTTATTTTACGTCCCTTGGCGGGTCTTCCTTCAGGGTAGAAACTTTGGCTGGTGTATGAAACGTGTAGCTGATGGCTGACTGGGAAGATGGCACATTAGCATAGTGTGGTTGGAAGTAGGCAATGATGGCATAATGTGCAGATTTCACCAAATAACTTGGGGTGTCACCTGGACTTTGAAGTTCTTTTATATCCAACATGGGTTGTAGTTTCAAACAGCATCTCCTTACAAGAAATTATCAAGGAAAACTGACCTGATATCCTAGAACCAAAGGATAAAAAAAGAAATTGAAAGAATCCACTGATCACCTCCTGAAAGAGATTATCAAATAAAAACTTCTGGGAATATTATGGCGAAATTCCAGAACTTCTAGGTCAAAGAGAAAATATTACAAGCAACAGAAAGAAACAATTCAAATATTGTGGGGGTAATGGTCAGGATAACACAAGACTTAGCAGTTTCTACATTAAAAGATCAGAGGGTTTAGAATATGATATTATGGAGGGAAAAGAAGCTAAGATTACAACCAAGAATCACCTACTGAGAAAAATGTGTATAATTGTTTAGGGGAAAAATACATATTTAATGAGATAGAGGACTCTAAAGCATTCCTGGTGAGAAGACCAGAGTTGAATAAAAAAATTTGACTTTCAAATACAAGGCTTAAGAAAAGCATAAGAAGGTAAATGGGAAAGAGAAATCATAAGGGATTATATAAGGTTAAACTGTTTACATTCCTACATGTGAAGATGATCCTTGCAACTTCTAAGAAGTTCATAATTATCAGGCCATCTAGAATGAGTATACACAGACAGAGGATATGAGTTTGAGTTGACCATAATGGGATGATTGATATAAAAAAATTAAGGGGTGAGAAAGAGGGACACACTGGGATAAGGGGGAAGAGAGAGGAAAAATGTAGTAAATTATCTCACATAAAAGAGTCTTAAAAAGAGGTTTTATAGTAGAAGGGAAGATAGGGGAAATGGTGAACGATGCTGGAACCTTACTCTTAATAGGATTGACTCAAAGAGGAAATAACATAAATTCTCAGTGGGATATAAAATCTATCTTACCCTACAGGGAAGATGTAATAAACCAGGCTGGTGGGCTGGCAAAAGGGAGGGCAGGTTGAGGGAGGGGGGCAGTCAGAAGCAAAACATTTTTGAGGAGGATAAAAAAGAGAAAAAATGATAAACAGAGGGGAAATAGGATGGAGGGAAATCCACAGTAAGCATAACTGTGAATGTGAATGGGATAAACTCACCCATAAAACAGAAGTAGATAGTAGAGCAGATTTAAAACCAGAATCCTACAATATGTTGTTTACAAGAAACACATTTAAAGCACAAAGATACACATGGAGGAAAGGTGAAGGACTGAAGCAGACTGTATTGTGCTTCAGCTGAAATAAATGAAAAAACAAACAAAAAACCAAGAGTAGTAACCATGATCTCAGACAAAGCAAAAGCAAAAAAAAATTGATCTAATATATGAGGTGAGGAAGGAAACTACATTTTTCTAAAAGGTACTATAGACAATGAAGTAATATTAATACTAAATGTATATACCCCAAATGGCATAGCATCCAAATTTTTAAATGAAAAATTACATCAGTTATAGAAGGAAGTAGATAGTAAAGCTATACTAGTGGGGGACCTCAACTTTCCACTCTCAGAACTAGATAGATCTAAACATAAAATAGAGAAGGAAGAAGTTAAGGAGATGAATAGAATTTTAGAAAGGTTAGATATGATAAACCTCTGGAGGAAACTGAATAGAAATAGAAAGGAATATATCTTTTTCTCAGTGGCACATAGCACCTACACAAAAACTGACCATGTATTAGAGCATAAAAACCTCATGACCAAATGCAAAAAGCATAAATATTAAATGTATCCTTTTCAGATGATAATGCAATAAAAATTACGTTCAATAAAGAGCCCTTGAAACAGATTAAAAATGAATTGGCAACTAAATAATAGTAAGGAACAAATATGTCGAAGAACAAATCATAGAAACAATAAATTATTTCATTGAAGACAAGAATGAAACAACATATGAAAATTTATGGGATGCATCCAAAATAGTACTTTGGAGAAAATTTATATCTATATTTATATCTATAAATACTTATGTGAATAAAAGCAGGCCAAAGAATGGAGCATGCAACTAAAAAAAACCATAGAAAAAGAATAAATTACAAATTCCCAATTAAACACCGAATTGGAAATTCTAAAACTTGAAGGAAGGATTAATAAAACTGAAAGTTAAAACAACAACAACAGTGAACTGATGAAAGAATGAGTTGGTTTTATGAAACACACATACATACATACATACACACACAATAAAATAAACCATTGGTTAATTTTATTTTTAAAAGAAGAAAACCAAATTACCAGAATCAAAGTATGAAAAGTGTTAATTCACCACCAATCAAGAGGAAATTAAAGCAATTATTAGGAATTATGTTGTCCAATTATGTGCAAAATAAATCTAACAATCTAATTTCAATGGATATATTTACAAAAACATAAATTACCCAGATTACCAGAAAAGGAAATAGAATACTTCAATAACCCTATCTTATAAAAATAACTTAAATAAGCTGCCAATGAGCTCCATGAGAAAAAAAAAACCAGGACCATAAATTCACAAGTGAATTCTACATAACATTAAAAAATAATCAATTACAGTGCTATATAAACTTTTTGGAAAAATAAATAAAGGAGTCCTACCAAATTCCTTTTTACAGCACAAATATATTGCTGATACTAAACCAGAAAGAGCAAAACCAGAGAAAGAAAACTATAAACTAATTTCCCTAATGAATATTGATAAAATTTTTATATAAAATACAAGGGAGGAAATTGCAGCAATTTATCACAAAGATCATACACTCTAACCAGGTGGGATTTAAAATAGGAATGCAGGGCTGGTTCAATAATAGGAAAACTATCAACATAGTTGAACATATCAATGACAAGACCAACAAAAGTCACATGAGTTTCTTAATAGATGCAGAAATTGTTTTTTTAAACCATAACATTAATTCCTATTAAAACATTAGAAAGCATAGAAATAAATGGTATTTTCCTTAAAATGATAAGTATTATCTATCTAAAACCAATAACAAACATTATCCGTGAAGAAGCCTTCCTAATATGGTCAGGATTGAAGCAAGAATGCCCATTATTACCACCATTATTCAATATTGTACTAGAAAGGATAATTATAGCAATAAGATAAGAAAAATAAATTGATGTAATTAGAATAGGCAAAGAGGAACTATCACTCTGCAGGTGATATTTAGAGAATCCTAGAGAATCAAATAAATAACTAGCTGAAATAATCGACAACTTCAATAGTTGCAGTATATAAAAGAAACCCACCTAAATGATCAACATTTCCATATATTACCAACAAAGTCCAGCACCAAGAAATAGAAAGAGAATTTGCTTTAAAAAAATTGTAGATCACACAAAATAGTTGGGAGTCTACATGTCAAAACAAACCCATGAACTATGTGAACATAATTACAAAATACTTTTCACATAAATAAAGTCAGGTCTAAACTCATGAAAGAATATTAATTGCTCATGGATATACTAAGCCAACATAATAGCAATGGCAATTCTACCTAAATAAATTTACTCATTCAATGCCATGCCAACCAAACTACTAAAATTTATTTTATAAAGTTAGAAAAATAATAACAGAATTTATTTAGAAGAACGAAGGGTCAAGAATATCCAAGGAATCAATGAAAAAAATGTGAAGAAAATTGACTTAGACATACCACATCTCAAACTGTATTATAAAGTGATAATCATCAAAAAAGTCTGATACTGGCTAAAAAGTGGAATGGTGGGACAGTAAAATAGATTAAGTACATAATAAACAGTAGGAAATAGTAATTTAGTGTTTCATACACCCAAAGATGCAAGCTTTTAGAACAAGCATTCACTATTTGATAAAAACTGCTGGGAAAAATGGAAAATAGTTTAGCAGAAACTAAACATAGACCAATATCTCACAACATATGCTGTAATAAGGTGAAAACAGATACATGATTTAGGCATAAAGGGCAAAATATAAATAAAGGGGAGCATGAATAATCTATCAGATCTATGGAGAAGGGAAGAATTTATAACTGAATAAGAAACAGAGAGCATTATGGGAAATAAAATAGATAATTTTTATTACATTAAATTTTTTAAAAATTGCCACAAAAAGCCAAATTCAGCCAAGATTGGAAGGAAAGAAGAAAATGTGGGTAAAAATTTTATAGTCAGTTTTTCT
>JAQQSW010014611.1:2500-12069 GCA_028646575.1 Pseudocheirus occidentalis | reverse complement strand
ATTGCTGGGGCTTTCACAGCTGCTGGAGCTATTAGTGGAGTGCTGCAGCCCCCCCCCCCAGCTTTGGATCACTGAAAGCGCACCCCAGGACCACCACTCAAGACCACAATCCAGATCCAGGCTGCTCAATGCAAGAGCCCTTGACCCTGATCGATCACCTTAGCCCCCTTGCTATCTGCAGACTGGGGGCTCTGAAGAAGCCCTGTGGAGGCTGCTTCTGCTTTCAGCCATTCCTGCTGCCACAGCTGGCCTCCCGCTACTTCCTTGCCCTGGGAGCAGTTTGGCCAGACCACTCTTCTCGCCCAAATTTAGCAAAATACACTGACCTTTCTCTTAGCCTTTTTTCTTCTGGCCTGATAAATGTGGTAACTCTGCCTCCAGTGCAGCCGATCTGCTCTCCTATATACTCAACTCTGCCTGATGCCCTTGGGCCTGGCCGGACCAGGGTTTTGGGCTGGGCTGGCCACAGATTCCAGACTGCTGCGAAGAGCCCCACCTGCTGAGCTGCCTGTAGCAACAGATGTGTTTTCTGTATTTTGGAGAGTTTTGGAGCTCAAAACTTTGTTTAGAGTCCCATTTTATGGGTTTTTAGGCTGGTTGTGTGGGAGCTGCGGGCTTTGCTGCTTCTACGCTGCCATCTTGGCTGCGCCCCTTGAGAGATTTTTAAAAATTGAAATTGAGAAGGTTATTCATTAGAATAAATAGTACTAATAAAATACTAATAAAGAATATACTGATAAGTAAAACTAAGAATGGGGTTAAAAAAATTGATAAGTCTTTGGCTAATTTGATTTAAAAAAGAGAAGAAAACCAAATTACCAGTATCAAAAATGAAAAGGGTGAATTCACCACCAATAAAGAGGAAATTAAAACAATAATCAGTAATTATTTTTCAAAATTATATGCCAATAAATTTGACAATCTTAGGGAAATGGATAAACATTTACAAAAATACAAATTACTCAGGTCATCATAAAAGAAGCTAAAATATTTAAATAACCCCATCTCAGAAAAAGAAATTGATCAAATCATCAATGCACTCCCTAGTAAAATATAACCCAGACCAAATAGATTTACAAGGAATTCTTTCAAAAATTTAAAGAACAATTAATTCCAGTACCATAGAGACTATTTGGGAAAGTTGGTGAAGAAAGAGTCCTACCAAAATCTTTATTATGATACAAATATGGCACTAAACCTAAACTGGAAAGAGGTGAAGTAGAGAAAGAAATGTATACACCAATTTCTCTAATGAATAAAGAAACAAAAACTTTAAATAAAATATTACCAAAAAGATCATAGCAACTTATTATGAGAATAATAGCATTGATCAAGTAGAATTTGTACTAGGAATTCAGAGCTGGTTCAATAATAGGAATATTAACAGTGTAATTGATCATATCAACAACCAACTTAACAGAAACTTATGATTATCTCAAGAGATGCAGAAAATAAAAAAATACAATATTCATTCCTATTAAAAACACTAGAGCATAGAAATAAATGGAGCCTTCCTTAAAATTATAAGTAGCATGTACCTAAAACCTTTAGCAAGCATTATATGTAATGGGGATATGCTAGATGCATTTCCATTAAGATCCAGTAAATTCCACTAAGAAACAAGGATGTCCATTATCACCACTCATTTTCAACATGGTACTAGAAATATTAAGGTTAGCAATAAGAGGAGGAAAAGAAATTGAAGTTATTAGAATAAGCAAAGAAGAAATTAATGATATACCTAAAGAATCTTATATAATCAAGAAAAAAACCCACCTGAATTAATAAACAACTTTAGCAAAGTTGCAGGATATAAAATAGACCTGCTTGCAGGACATATCAACCCACATAAATCATCAGCATTTCTCTATATTACTAACAAAGCCCAATAGCAAGAGGTAGAGAGAGAAATTTCCAAACTTTCCCTAGGCATAGATTTCCATCTTTCTCTGTTCCCAGACTGAAGCACATGCCCTTTTCTATGATTGAATTTATGACAATTCAGAAAACTCTCCATGTAATCCAAATTCTAAAAATTAGTAAATTACAATCCCAAGAGTGTTTGCTTTATAGAGCAAAATTTTGCCAACCACAACTAGGGGCTTGAATATTTTTCATGATGTTTCACTAACACCGTTTAATTTATCTTTTCCTTATAAATTAAAAGTACCCATATTTGGGGGGTTCAGGCAAACAACAAATGCCTGCTAGTTGACTCATCATTAATAAGTTGAAGTTACATCTTCAAACCATCATATACATTTTTTGTAATAGCTAAAAATATTTCAAATTAAAATTTGTTGTTTTAAATAACTTATTATTTTCATTATTATTAGTTTTATTTAGTAGTTTTCAAATCTCTATTTTTTTTTATCACATCCTTTAAAAAACCCAATTCATTTAACGGTATTAAACATTTAACAGATTAAAAGGAAAGTTTTATATAACAGCGTTTTTGTTGCAAGGGTCTACCAAATTTACAATATAAGAATATTTAGAAATAGAAAAATAACACAAACAATATCATGTATTTAAACATGGAACGTAACTTCAGATGACATCAGTTCAGTTAATTGCATTTCCAAATCATCTCATGTAAAATTCCTTAATCTTATTACCTTTGTTATCTGTAAATTCACTCTGGGTTTATAATAATTATATTCACATAAATAATAATGGTATAATGATTAGTATAGACAAGTCAGTTTTAAACTCTTTGCAATGATTAGATCATTTTGATTCTCACAATAATACTGGGAGCTGGGTACTATTATTATTTTTCTCTTTACAAATCAGGTAACTTAGGAAAATAAAGATAAATACAGTTAATACATTTCTGCAACAGGAAAAAAAAATCAAGTTTCCCTACATCTTTTTCAGAACGTTTTTCAACAGTTGTTTTTGAGCCCCTGATCTGAGATGAGAGGGGTTAACACGGTATGAGGAAGAGAGACTCTGAATTGAAGGGAGAGGAGGTGACAGGAAATCTTTGGTAAGGCTAAAGGATCATTCTGCTTGCTAGACTAAAAAGAACCCCCCCCATTACAGTTTTGTTCCTTTATTTTTGTCTTTTCTCTTAATATAATTTTGGCTTTTACCTGTGGTCTAAATAGTTAGTCTTACTGGACATAAGGATGATCATATCTTCTTTGTTAAATAATCATCCATTTCATTTCATTTTGTGTTATTCAGTGTTTACCATATTCACTGCCTTATGAAAATAGTATCAATGATGAACAGATATGAAATTCATCTCCCAACACATAACCTCATTCATTTTTGGATCCTTAATAACATTTTCTTTACTTAGTTTCTATAATTCTATCATATGTATTATGATCCTGAACCCATTTAGCTACTGAAAGCATGCCTATTTGAGTGTTACCAAGCTGATTAAAAAAATAGGTTGAAAACTTGGAATCAAGGAGAAAAGGTAATATAAAGTTGTTTGAATTACTTAGCAAGAGAGGAAGGGGATGAGAAAGCTTGTTAAGGAAATAAGTCTTGAAGTTATATTGCAGGTATGCCAGTGAACACAGAAGAAGGATGTTTCCATAATGAGAGTAAGACATGATGAGCTCTTGGTGAAGTCTTTGGCTAAAGAATCATATCTAGTCCAGACACAGAATCATCTCACTAATCTGTGGCAAAATTGTTGTTCTATCTTCTTTTTCTATGCCATGCCTTGAATTCAAACATCTCTCTTCCATGCTGGAGTTCATAGCTCCTGATTATAAAGAGTTGTCCAAATTTACCTCACAGACATATTATAATGAAACCTTCACCATATTTATGCTGCCCCCAAAACCACATCCATTTTCCCCACCTTTAGTTCTGGGAACAGCAATCAGGTTAACATTGCCATTCCTCATTGAAGTGTATGGGGATTTCAAGGTGTGAGAGTTTGCCGATCACTTTAAAGGGCTCCTCATGCACCTTTGGTATCTACCTGGCATACAAAAAGCTGCAGGATGTGCAGTGACTTGAAAACTTCTTGGTACACTGACTCAACAAGGTGGAGGGTAATCAAAGGATTTCAAATTCATTGGTGAGTTGGGGCTGGGGTGAGAGAAGGGGAGCATTTCTACCACAAGCATGTGAAGACTTGCCCCTATGAAATGGGTAAACAGAAAAAATGTTCCAGTTGCCATGAAGGCAGCTGAATCAGGTACTATGGAGAACCTAGAGCTTGATTAGATGTCCAAGACATTCACATTATTTACTGAATCCCAGGCAACTGTCAGTCACCTTGATCATTGTCTTGCCTTTAGATTTGTTGCCTCAGGAATAGAGGAAGAGTTGACAATTTTAAGCAACTATGCCTCATTTAAAATTTACAAATGAGTCAATTAACAAATGAATCAAGACATCTTCCATTATGTCATGTCATTGGCTTTCTTCCAAAATGAAGGACAAACAACCCCATTCCAAAGAAGGATGAAACCATGAAGAACTCAATATTATCACTCACTGTCTTTGGGACTTCACAAATTAAACCCACACATACCATATTTGTAGTCTTTATTGGTTAAAATGCAATTTCTTTAAGAGAAGGGATTAAATTCCTTTTTCATATGTGTGTCCTTAACGTTTAAGACAGTATCTAGCACATATTATACATTTAATGTATCTTCTTTTATTCATTTATAAGTTAAAAAAAGTATATCTCAAAAATTCCAATTCAAACGACATAACACAATACAAAGAATTCAATTATGGTTTCAGTGTGTGTGGAAAAGTAAGAACAAAATGAGAATAAAAATCCCCATTTTGCGAACATAAGGCAAGAAAGTAGAACCTATGGAACAATAATTCAGACATTAAGGGAGCAATGATCAGTTGAGATTCATACAAACGTTTGAGAAAAAGAGGTTTTCCCCAACTACCGATTAAATGAAAAAATATTTTAAAAAATTTTTAAAAATTTAAAAAAATTAAAAAAAAATTGGTTGAATATAGTAATCAATCCAATGTAGACTGCTATGAGTAATGCCAATCAATTTTAAAAGGGCCATAGGGTCTTTGGGTTACTGGACGAAAGCAGATGATGCATAAAAATTTACATTGAGATTGGTTGAACTACCCTCTAGAGCTATGGATAAGACACTCGCGTTCTAAGAGTTTGACCATTTAAATTGTGGTGAGTCAAGGGGTAAAAGAATACTTAGTGGAGATTGACACATGGAAGATGGAAGAGGTTTGTAACAACTCTTTTTTCCATCACAATTCCTGCTCTCCCATTCCCCCATTGTCCATGGGATGACATTGAGAACTTCAAATATTCTGAAAATCTGGATTTCCAAATTTTACCCGATTCATTGACGATAGTGTCTACTGAAATTAATAGCAATATTCAAACACCAGCAGTAGTTGTTACCCTCCAGGGATATGGTGTATCTACACAAGGGGAATTTGACTAAGGAGCTTAAAAGAATGCTACACATACACTAATTAGGATTGAAACATTACCAAAATGAACAAAAATAGCTGGGCCATGTTAATGTGACTTAGTCTTCAAGCCTATTATTCCTAGAACTGGAAGTATTACACTGTGCTGCAGAAAAAAATCTTGCCTTTGGAATCCCAGTGATTCTTGATCTGTTTCTGAGTGTTTTGGTCTGGCTTCAGGAGAATCACATAACATTTAGGAATAAAAATGCAGCCTAGTAACCCAGTATTAGACATCAAGATGGAGAAAATCTCCATAATCACCATGGACTTCCCTTTGATGCTCTGATATGTGGGAATGAAAGAGGCCCAGACACTTCACTGAAGGTATCAGGCTTCATTGGCTTCATTGAAGGTATGAGGGAAGTTCCTGGCCAGGAAAGCTACAATAAAGCTTCCTAGAGCTAGAAAGTCCATGTAGCTGAGGACAAAGTAACATGCAAAGGCAGAATGCTCATTACATTCCAGCATTATATGGCCAAATTCAGAATATACATCTGCTTCTGGAAAGGGAGGATAGGTTTCCAACCAGATACCATGGGGGAAAAAAAAACTACTTGTATTTCTGAGCAGATGAGAATAACTTAGTTGGACACTCTAGGCTGTCTGAATATCTAGACCCTGCTCCCTGATCTTGTAACCCTGAAAGCCAGAACCACTATGATGGTTTTGGTCAAAATGGAGGAAACAACCACTGTGAACATGACAGCAAATACTGTTTGTTGAAGTAGACAGATGATGGTGGTGGGATGACCTATGAAGAGCAAGGGTCAGAAAAAGCAGAAGTTAAGGGAGATGAGGAGAGTGTAGCTAAGAGTCTGGATATTGGCTTTGATTATGGGGGTGTCTTGGAACTTGACAAAGATGCCCAGAATCAGAGCTGTGAGTACAGAGAAAGAAAAAGCTACAAAGGCCAAAGTCATCCCCAAAGACTCACGTTCAGGAAGGTCACAAGCTTGGGCAAGCAGTGATCTCTCTGCTTATTTGGATATTCATCTTCTGGGCATTTCATACTCTTCTCTGCATCTGCAAGAGACAAACAAGGGCTCAGTGTCTAGATTGGAAGGATTATCCCTGTGGTCAGATAAAGGAAATAGTTATAAGAACGACGTTTTTTTTCTTCTTCCATAGAATGTAAAATCCTCTTCCCAATTTGTTAAAAGATGATGTAACTGATTAGTAATATGGTTTACAAGGCTCAGCTCACTCTATTCATGTCCTTTATCATTGATTGGGCTTGTATAACATTAATTCTCTGCATTCCATTTACTTAAGTGATGATAACTGTTCCTTTTGGTTTACTCTTTTAATATAACAAACAGAAATTAGAGCCCTTTAGTATCAGATGTACAGATTGCTTTGTTTGTTGTGTTGTGCCACAACAACTTTAGCTGTAGATTGCATCCATTAAACTTTCCTCATTCTTCCTATCTCGCCATGAACCCCCTACCACAACTAATTCATATTTTACAAATGTCTTGGAGATGCCTATGCTGTATTTTTTTCCTCTGTTTTCTTCCTCTGGAATGGGAGCTCCTGAATGCAAGAATTATTTACCTTTTGTCTTTGCATCTCCACCTTTTATTTATTACCAAGACTGTCTCAAATAAATGGCTATTGATTAAGGATTT
This sequence comes from Pseudocheirus occidentalis, assembly GCA_028646575.1. Lineage (NCBI taxonomy): Eukaryota > Metazoa > Chordata > Mammalia > Diprotodontia > Pseudocheiridae > Pseudocheirus > Pseudocheirus occidentalis. The sequence goes on along the minus strand of JAQQSW010014611.1, from coordinate 4,990 downwards.
ATAAAACAGCTGGCAGATAAAGTATAAAAAATATAAAAGTATACAGAAATATTTTATTTGTAAGCAGTCCTCCTGTTAATCTTCAGGAAATTGATGCTATTCCATGATATATTCAACAGTCAATTCAATAACTCTTCAATACTTGGGGTTAATCATGTGGCTTAAAGCCAATTCCCACTGAATCATAGATTGAATTTTTCACTTGCTTTTGGAATAATGGATTGACCATATTATAACTCTTCCATTCATATCCATGAGATCTTGAAATTTATCCTGGAAATGACATTTCAAAACCCTCTCAGGCACCCTGGATACATCCTTGCTGTTCACAGGTTGCCTTTTCCCTTGACATCCCTTTTCCTTTTTCTTGCTTCTCCCTCTCAATTCTGTGATCTCCTATAACTGGAATCTTCCAGGTACTTTTAGTCCTGGAATAAGCTTGAGGTCAGAAAGGAGAGTTACAATTTCCCACATACATGATAGATTATTCTTCCTAACCTATTCAACTCTGGATCCAACCCATCTTTTGATCTATCTGTCCCAGACACATATACTGATGAATAATCCGTGTGGGTTGTTTTTCTAAATGAGTGCCATTTCCCTGGGAAATACACCATCTTTCCCAACTTTTCTACAATTTGTGACCATTCAAGTCGAACTCTTCAAAGGAACTCTATTTCTACACTCAAAAGCTCTATAGCATTCCAGATCTAGATGCAAACAGCTTAGTTTGGTTTACTAATAGGCACATCTGAAGGACCTTACCAACTTCAGGGCTTACCTCTGAAATTTAGCATAGGGACCAGGCCTTCTTATTAGGTTAGTAAAGACCTTTGGAGAGCATGTATGGTTTGCTTTAGGCAGGCAGTCAACAAACAATCTGTAAAATGGGGCTGTAATTCCTACTTTAACATTAAGTCAGTTTCAAAGAAGGAGCAGTGTGTTGCTGAGCACCCTTTACCAAAGCTTCTTTGTTGCCAGAGTACCTATGAGTTCAGACTTATTTCTTGGTGGGCAAAAGTTCAGCAGTTCTGAAGTCTAACTGTGTGAATTCATGGAATCATAATTATTGACAGAAAATATTATCTTCTTCATGCCTTCATGCACCTTTTCTAGTCCTTTCCTCACATCAGGAAGTGAACAGGGCTGCCCTTAAAAGGCTGCTCAGACACCTGGGGGCTGCCAATTCCCACTGCTGCTTCCCGTGAGAAGAGAACCCTATGGCCTGGGCTGCCTGTGTGCAGGGGGTTTCCATTATCCATTCCTGCTGCTTCATCACTTGCCTGTTGCCACCAGATTTTTGAGGTAGATAAAGATGGTAAAAATGGTACAGGTGATGTCTTTTGATTAGTGCATTAATTTGATTTAAGTGAGGCGGAGTTGCAGTAGTTGATCAGCCTCACTCTTCCAGAGTCTCTACAGTCCAGTGGCACAGAAGAGTGACTGGTGATGGCTTGAGATGTAGTGGATGACCTTGGTATCTTTGATGTCTCACCAAGCTCTAAGTGTTTCACTTATTTTATTTAATATTTTCGATCAGTATTCATTAAGAAAATTGGTCTAGAATTTTCTTTCTCTGTTTTTGTTCTTCCTGTCTTAGATATCAAAACCATATTTGTCCCACAGAAGGAATTTGGTAGTATTCCTTTTAAATGTAATTTCCCAAACACTTTATGTAATATTGGAACTAATTGCTCCTTAATTTAGAGAGTAAAATTGGCTTGTAAATTCATTTGGTCCTATTGTTTTTAATTTAGGGAGACCATTTATAGTTTGTTGAAATACTTATTCTTAAATAGGACTCCACTTCTTCTTCTATTATAAATATCAACAATTTCTATTTTTCCAATTACCCAGTTCATTTAGATTGATAGTTTTGTTGGCATATAGTTGTTCAAAATAGTTTTAAATAAGTACTTTAATTTCTTTTTCATTGGTGGTTCATCCATTCTTTTATTTTTGGAAACTGATCTTTTAGTTTTCTTCTTTGTTATTTTTTAAATCAAGCTATCCAGTAGGCTAATCCAAGATGGTTGAGTACAGGAAATAACCCAGTTGAACTCTCCCAACATTCCCCTTCCTAACAACATTAAATAATGTCTCAAATAAAATTTTTGAGGGGAAGAGCCAACAAAAAGAGAGGGTGAGATTTTTTCAATGTAAGAAAAATGTGAAAGATCAGCAAGAGAAGTATGTGACAATGAAATGGGGATTTGTCTGGAGTACTCACAGCAGCACCAGTGGTGAGCCTTGGAAGTGTGACAGTAATGGCAGCTGTAAAAGCAGGACTTTCTGGAGCTCAAAGCCCAGAGACAGTCAAGCCACTGGTCAGAAACAGATTCCTGGGGCCCCTTTGCTGGTATTAGGTAAAGGTAGTGCTGATGGGCAACACTATTGATAATATGTAATTCTGTGTCAAAGTATCAGGGCAGAGAGAAAACTACTGCTTGCAGTGGAAGGAGAGTCAGGGTCCTAGTCTCAGCCCCAAGT
>JAQQSW010014610.1:0-12069 GCA_028646575.1 Pseudocheirus occidentalis | reverse complement strand
GGTTTTCCCAACTGCCAGAGCTATTAGGGGGGTGTTGCAAGTACCCCCAGCTTTGGCTTGCTGAAAGTGAACACCAAGACCACCACCCAAGACCACAATCCGGATCCAGGCCACTCAATGCAAGAGTACTTGGCCCTGATCAACTCCCCCCCAAATTAATTTTCAAAGCTTCACTTTCACTAACTGTCTCTGACCAAAGCTCCCCTCAGGCAGGTGCTTTAGATTTTCTTTGAAGTTAACTGAAGCTGTGGTTTAGGAGGCTCCTAGCGGCCGGCCTGGGGCCTTGCCTGGCCACGACTGCGGTTTTGGACTCCAGGATCTCTGCTCTGCTACAGTGCGAGCTGCCCCTCTCCCGTCCAGTTCCTCAAGCCTTGGCAGATGTGGAGGTGCTGGAGGCTGTAGAACCTCTGGCCGCTGGGCTCAGCTCAGCTGGTCTCCTTCCCACCCTCCCAGGCCTGGCGCGGTCTCGGCTTCAGGCTGTCCCAGCCCCCATTCTGGCTGCCGCGCTGAGCCCCTGCTGCCGAGCTGCCTTCAGTGAGAGATGGGTTCTCTGTATTTTTGTGAGTCTGAGAGTCGTAGATATTCCTAGACTTTGTCTGGGCTCATATTTTCTGGGTTTTTAGGGTGGCGGTGTGGGAGCTGCGGGACCTTGCTGCTTCTACACCGCCATCTTGGCTCTGCCTGATAGACATGTAATTTTCATGTTAAAATACAAATTATAAATATTCTAGAGAAAAATAGGGTAGTGGAAATAATTTTAGTTTGTGGATTAAGACTAAGGATTTAATACTAAAGTATTAGTAACTAGACATGTGAGCCTTGGACAACTCCAGAATTTATCTGGACTTCAGTTTACTTATCTATAAAATGAGAGAATTTTGATAGATAATTGTATAGATGCAGTAGTGTACTGGCAAATGTTGAACAACCTGCTCTCCAGAAAACAAAGTCCTCACAATGCATTTTTAATTTTAATCTGCATAATTAGCATTTTATCCATCCAGATCAAGCCTGCTGAAGAGTAAATACTTACCCTGGAAATATAACAATCATTTTTTGGGAGCCTATTCAAGTAAGCTCTAGCACATTCCTGCAGATATTTCTTTTTCTTTTTTTGTTCACGTTTGTTTGTTTTGTTGTTGTTCAGTTAAGTTTCCAACTCTTTGTTATCCTCTTAGGGGCTCTCTTAGCAAAGATATTCAACTTCTTTGCCATTTCCTTCTCTAGCTCATTTTACAGATGAGGAAACAATCAAAAAGTTAATTGATTTGGAAAGATTCATACAGCTAGTAAGTCTTTGAGGTAAGATCTGAACTCAGGAAGATGAGTCTTCATTATTCTACACCTAGCACTCTATTTTGTCACCTAACTACCCATGTAGATGGTACTGTGGATCTGACTGGGAGATCCATTGATATATGATTGAGACCGAATATATCAATGAAATAAATTTTGATTTGGAAAGCAGTCACAATCTTGGTTTTCACCTATTCCATTCACTTTGTTTTATAGATAAGTAAACTCTTTCCTAAGGAGATTAAATGAATTGTGTCACATCAATCAATCAATCAATAGACATATTTTTAATTAAAAAATTGAACTTTAATACAAAATACTAAAAGAAAAAGAACCCTCTCTTATTCTCTCCCTCTTCATTTCCCCTTAGCATTTTACTTCTTTTTTAATTAAGACTTCATATATATATATATATATATATCCTTCTTGAATCATTTCCCAATGAAAATAGGTTTCCAGAACTAACAGCCCTCCCATACCTCATTCCTCTGCATGAATTCTTCCCCTACCACCTTATTTTTTTTAGCTGTGCCTAAATGGTTTTACTTTTAAAATCATATCATATTCAGATCTGCCCCCAATTTGCTTATAAAATACCCACTTAATAATGGAAATCTCAGACATATGTTTTACATTTCCTCATAAAAAAGCAATTAGTCATTGTTGAATCCCTTGTATGTACAAGTCTTTGCTATGTACCTTATATTTCTCTTGGCTCTTGTATGTCAAATCTTCTGTCAAGTTCAGGTCTTTAAAAACACCTTAAAATATATGGTCTTTTAGTGTTGGTGCTTCTAGGTCTTGTGCCATATTTAATTTTTTTCTTGTTGCTAACAATATTTTATCCTTGAGTTTGAGGTCAGAATATGACTGTGGTATTCATATAAGTTATCCGCATAGGATCTGTTTCAGGTGCTGATTGGTAGATGTTATTTTATTTTTGCTAAATCTTTTTTCTGATTTCTACTTTCTTTTCTTGTTCTAATGCTTCAGAACAGTTTTCTTCAATTATTTCTTGTATTATTGTATCAAGATTTTTTATCATAGATTTCATGTAGTACAATTAGTCTTATGTTTTCTCAAACTATTCTCTGAATCTATTGATTTTTCTTCTGTGCTATTCCACATTTTCTTTTATTTTTTCATTCTTTGTATTTTATTATTTCTTGTTCTCTCATGAGTTTACTGGCTTCCCCTTGTCCAATTCTGATTTTCAATTTTCTTCCTTAAGATTCTGAATCTCTAATTGGTTGACTTTCTTTTTTGTAAGCCCTTTGTTTTTCGTGTGTGTGTGTGTGTGTGTGTGTGTTTCTGTCTGTGTGTGTTTATTTTTTTCTCAATCTTTCTCATTTGATTTTTAAAGTCTTTTTAATTTTTTCTATGAATTGTTTTTGGACAGGTGATCATTTCATATTAGTCTTTGTAGTAGAAGAGCATTCCTTTGCTTCAGTATCCTCCTCTGAAGATGAACTCAGGTGTTCTCTATTCCTATAGTAATTTTCTTTGCTTGAATTCTTTCTCCTTTGCATGCTCATTTTCTAAAATTTGTAGCAGCTTACTTTTTATAAACACCTCTAGCCCTGGGGCATGTGGCATACCTCTGACCTCAGATCTTCCTTCACTTCTCCCCCTTTGACCTGTAACTGAAACCAAAACCTCCAGCCTCCAGTAAGTGTCTACAGCCAGCAGGTTCCCCACCCCACTGCTTCTATACTTACAGGGTGTGTTCTGGTTCCTTCTTGCTCAGCATGCCATCCCTGTAGCACATCTGAGGCTGGCATTCCTTGTCAGCAGAGATTCCCTCAATCTTCCCTGGCTCAGATGCCCAATGCCCCTCACTGTCTCAAGGACTGTAAAAGTTCTTGCTACTGGAGCTGAAACAACCTCCCAACCCAGTTAACTCTAGGCCTCTCCATTTGCTGTTTAAGAGGAATTAGCCTGGAGGTATTTATTCCTAATAGGGACCAAACCTTGTCTTGGTATTTTTCTTCAAATCTTCTCTGATTGTACCAGGAGGACCACTTTTCCACCCTTTTTCTTATTTATTGTTACCACTCTATGTTTTCCCTGAGCAACTATTTTATCTCCTTTGTGGGGTAAATCTGTAGAGCTTGGAATTTTCTGACCTACTCTACTATCTTCCCAGAATCTTCCAATAAACATTTATTAAGTGTAGGCACATGGTAGGCCATGTACTAAGTATTATGCTAAGTGCTGGGATTCAAAAAAGTAAGTGGCAGACCCTACCCTCAAAGAGCTCAGAATCTAATGAATAATATGACACAGGCAATAAATAGCTGAGCTGACATTTTGACCCAGGTTCTCTGACATTTGATCAGTTGTTCTTTTCAGTGCTCAAAGCAAGAAACAAAGACCCCACACAAGATATGAATTTTGTTTTTCAATGCCTTTTTCTCTCCTCCTTCCCAGTCCTCCTCCCTTGCAGTGGTTCTCAACCTTCCTAATGCCATGACCCTTTAATACAGTTCTTCATGTTGTGGTGACCCCCAAACATAAAATTATTTTTGTTGCTACTTCATTACGATAATTTTGCTACTGTTGTGAATCTATCTGATATGCAGGATGTATTTTCATTGTTAAAAATTGAACATAATTCACAGGTTGAAAACTGCTACTGCAAAGACTCTGCTGGGAGTCTGATGTCGACAGATTTTATCAAAGTGTATTTTTCCCCTTAGCAAGATTCAGCAATAACTAGACTTAGTTCAGTTTACTAGGAAAAGTAACAAAAACATTTAATTATTCATGGATGGTCAAAAGAAATTTTTACTATAAAATCTCATCTTTTTACTTTCAAATAAGGGTTAGTTGTATTGTGAGACACTCTGAGAAGTCTTCAGCCATAATAGGAATTGTGGGGAGAGGCGTGTTCTGAGTTTCCTTTATTTTTGGTGATCCATAGCTGTTATTCTATCAGTGTAAAAAACTTCCTTCACGTGGGAAGTTCCTTCCTTGTTACAGTTTTGGAAATTCTTTGTACCTTCTTTGGGCTCTGAGAGGTTTTCTAAGGTTCCGCAGTAGCATAGCTAACACATGTCTGAGGCATCACTTGAATCCAGATCTTCCTAACTCCATCATGTCATAGTTGAGTACATAAATAAATAAATAATGAATTAATGAATGAATAAGTAAATGTAATATTTATTTATATGCATATGTATATATATATATATATATGTGTGTGTGTGTGTGTGTGTGTGTGTTTATGTGTTTTTATTATAAATAACTTGCAACAGACACAATAAACATGCAGGAAGCATTACTAATTGGCTATATTTTATTGGGGCTATTAAGACAAAAACAACAACAACAACAACAACAACTAAATCCTCTTTATCCCAAAGAAGTTAAAGGAATATTTTTGTTGCTCTTGAAAATAAAAATAGAGAAAAAATTTGGATGAAAGTAGACTTTTTCCGCTCCAGAGGGTAACTGTCATTAACTTTATTACAATTAGAAACCTGTTGACTTGTATAATCATCCAGAAAATATGTCAGATAAAAAAATGAAAAAAAATAAAAATGATAACCTGCATTTAAGAGACTTGAGGCAAGAAGACCAATCTGTCAATGGAGATGAAGAAACTTAGACTTTGATAAGTTATGTGACAAAGACAACATTTGAACACAGGTTTTATATGTCAAATATTATTTAAAATAAGTATTTCAGTCTGCTATGAAGCCATGAGCTAACTGTGTGCGACTAGATATTATTTTAAACTATGGAAGATAAACTCTTATACCTTATGCAAAAGCCTGTTTTGAATTTAAAAATTAAAATTAGATGATTTCAATTTGCATCATGCTAGGGGAACATTAGAAGCTTTAAATGGCAAACTGCATATGTGAACTTGTGAAGGTTGAACATTATGACCAAAGGGCAGATTATCTATATTCTAAATTTATCCAATAAATAAATATTAATTTTTATTTATTTATTCATTTATTTATTGATTTATTTTTAGAATTTAAAAAATCATTTATTTATTTTCTTCTTTACATCATTCACCTCCACGAGATTTTGAGTTACAAATTTTCTCCTCATATTACCCCCACCCCAAAACAGGCAACCCATTATATAACCCCTCCCCCAATCTGTGCTTTCCTACGTCCTACCCTATCACCCCTATGACATTCCAGTAAGGCAAGATTGATCTCTCCACTGCAGTGCCTGTGTATCTTAATTCCTAGTTGCAGGTAGTTAATAATAATAATAATAATAATAACAACAACAACAATAATAATAATAATGATATGTTTATACATATACAAATATTTAACATTTGAGTATAGAACTTTAAATTCTGGATTCTTTCCCTTCCTTCCTCATCACCTACCCCCATTGGAAATAAAAGCAATTCAATACAGGCTGTACATGTGTAGTTATGCAGATCATCTCTAAAATGGACATATTGTGAGAGACTGATTATAAGTCCCTCCTTCCTATCCTGACCCCCTGCTTGTTCTATTCTCTTCTTTGTCCCTGTACCTTTACAGAAGTGTGTGCTTCCAGAAACTCTCCCCCGCCCAGGTTTCCCTCCCCTCCATTATCACACCTCTCATCTCTATCCCCCCCTTCTCTCCAGTGTGGCAAGATATGCAGTTTAGAGTGTGCCATTCTTCCCTAAGCCAAATTCAATGAGAGTAAGGTTGACCCTGTTCTTCCCCTCCATTGTAACAGTTACACCTTTGCTCTTCTATATGAGATGATTAATCCCATTCCTTCTCTCTCTCTCTCTTCATTCACTTCCTCTCCCACCTCAGAATTTCACCTTTTCAAGTAGAATCCCTTCCTAGTAAATTTTTCTTGTGCCCTCTATGTACACATATATACACATACTCAGATATGTATTCATACACACACACACATATACCCTCCTATATAGAAATATGTGTATGTATATGTATATATACATTTGTATTCCTTTCCCCTATCCTCATACTGAGAAAAGTTTCCTAAGTTACAATTATCGTTTTTCTATATTGGCATATAAATAGTTCAACTTTGATAAGTTCCTTATGATTTCTTTTCCATATTTGCCTTCTCATGGTACTTGTACTTGGGCGTCAAATTTTCTTTTCAGTTACTTTTTTTTTAACAAGAATGCTTGAAAATCCTCAACTTCATTGAACGACCATATTTTGCCCTGGGACATTATACTCAATTTTGCTCAGTAGGTGATTCTTGGTTTTAATCCTAGCTCCCTTGATCTCCAGAGTATCATATTCCAGGCCCTGCAATCCCTTCATGTAGAAGCTGCTAGATCTTGTGTTATCCTAATTGGGTTTCCACAGGATTCAAATTGTTCTTCTTGACAGCTTGTAATATTTTCTCCTTCATCTGGGGACTCTAGAACTTGGCTATAACATTCCTAGGAGTTTTCTTTTTTGGGATCATTTTTAAGAGGTGAATGGTGAATTCTTTCAAGTCCTATTTTGCCTTCTGGTTCTAAAATATCAGGGCAATTTTCCTTGAGAATTTCTTGAAAGATATTTGCTATGTTCTTTTTATGGTCATGGCTTTCAGGTGGTCCAATAATTTTTAAATTATCTCTCCTGGATCTATTTTCCTGCTACTTTTTCATTTGTTTGGATCTGTTTAATAGTATCTTAATTTCTCATAAAGTCATTTGTTTCCATTTTCTCCACTCTAATTCTGAAATAATTTTCTCTTCAGAAAGCTTTTGAGATTTTTTTCCCACCTGGAAAATTTGACTTTTTAAGGCATTCTTCTCCTCATTGCCTTTTTGGGCCTCCTTTGCCATTTGAGTTAATCTATTTTTAAGGTGTTATTTTCTTCAGTCAATTTGTTGACTTTCTTTTTAATGATTTCCTTGCATCACTCTCATTTCTCTTTGCATTTTTTTCCTCTACTTCTCTTATTTGGTTTTCAAATTCTTCTTAAGCTGATCTATGAATTGTAACCAGTCTACATTTTTCTTGGAAGATTTTGGTGCCTTTGTTCTGACTATGTTTTCTTCCTCCCTTTCATGTTTTCATCCTTTTTCCCCCCAAAAGGAATATAAACTTGAATTGCTGTTCTTACTTTGCTTCCTTTGCCTGCTCATGTTTCCAATCAATTACTTGACTTTTTAGCTCTGTGGCACTCTGCTTCCAGAGGGCAAAGCTCTGTCCCAAATTGCTGGTGTTTTGCAGGTGCTGGAGCTATTAGGAGGCTGCTGCAGCCACCACCAGCTTTGGTTCACTGAAAATACACCTTAGGACCACCACCTAAGATTACTATCCTGATCCAGGCTGTTTAAAGCAAGAGCACTTCTTCCCTGAATTATCACTTGACCCCCCCTGCAATCTGCAGGCTGCAATCTCTGAAGCAGCTACATGGAGGCAGCTGCACTGCTTCTGTTGCTTCCTTGCCCTGTGAGCAGTTTGGCTGGACCCTCTCCCCCTAATTTAGCAGACTTCCACTAACCTTTCACTTATTTCTTATTTTTTATTGCTTGATAATTCTGGAAATTGCTACAGCTTCTGCTGATCCACTCTCCTGAAGATTCTACCTGTGGCTTGTCCTGGCCATCCCAGGTGCAAGCTGTGGTTTCAGGCCAAGCTGGTTTGCTCCCAGCCTACTGCAATGAGGCCTTTCTATACTGCCAGCTGAGTTGCCTCCAGTGGGTGATGTATTTTTCTGTATTTTTATGGGTTTTAAACACTAAAATTTGTTTAGAGTCATATTTTATGGGTATTTGATATGGTTATTTGGGAGCTGCAGAATTTTCCTTCTACTATGCTGCCATCTTGTCTCCTTCCCTCTAATTAATAAACATTTAAAAATGCCAACTGTGTTGTTAAACATTTGAGAAAAAAAGAAAAGTAATAGACAATCATTCCCTTGATGATCTTAAAATTTAAAAAGGATACAGCATGAAAATAATTATGTACAAACTATATGTAGGATCAATTGGAGCTAATCAATAGAGGGAGGGAAGGTAGCAGAATTATGAAGTATTGAAGCACCTTTCCTATTGAAAATGAATTTTATTTGTGATTTGAAGAAAGTCAGGAAGGTGAAATAAGAAAGGAGACCATTTTAGATCTGGGAATAGCCAGTGAAAATGATGGGAGCTGGAAGATGGAGTGTTTTTTTTTAAGTAACAGCACAGAGACCAGTGTACTAGATCACAAAGTACATGATTGGGAGTGAGGAGTATAAAAATACTGGAGGGATGGCTAGGTGGTGCAGTGAATAGAGTACCAGCTCTGGCCTCAGGAGGGCCTGAGTTTAAATCTGACCTCAGACACTTAACAGCTATTAGTTCTTTGACCTTGGGCAACTCACTTAATTCCAATTGCCTTGCCTTCCCGCCTTCCAAAACAAACAAACAAACAAACAAACAAACAAACGAAAACAAGATGACTGCAAAGATAAACAAGCTTGTTTTGAAGGACTCTGAAATCCAAACAAGGCTTTTCATTTTATTACAGAGCTTATAGGAAGCCATTGGAGACTGAGTAGGAGGCTGACAATAAAGTGATACCTGCACTTAAAGAACATTACTTTGAGAATTGATTGGAGACTTGAGGCAAGAAGAACAACCAACAGGATATTTCAATAGTCCAGGTGTGAGGTGAGGATTTTCTGAACCTCAGGAATGGCAGTGTCAATGGAGAACACCAAGAAGTAGATGAGAGATGCAACAAAGGGAAAATCAGCAAGCCTTGGCAACATATTTTATGTGTAAGCAACGAGGAGTTGAGGAAAGACTGTGGGCCTGAGTAAATGAAAGGATGATGGTTCCCGTAATAGTACTAGGGAAGTTCAGAAAGGGAAGGGGAATATAATAATTTCAGTTTGGGATATATTGAATCCAAGATATGTAGTATAAGATATATAATAGAAAGGTGGGCATGTAAGATTGAAAGTCAGCAGAAGGGTTAGGACTGGATATATCATCAAAAGAATATTCTGTGTAAAGAAAATGGAATTCATGGGAGTAGATGGAATTACTACGTAAAAAAGAACAGAGGAAGAAGTATGAATGTGGAGGATGCAGTGTGGCAGTGCAGGTGATAGGTGGAGCTTGAAGCATGGCTGGGATTGGCTACAGTAGTGAACTTTGTGTATACACCCATCAGTTAGGTAAGCCCAGGTCACAGTGTGGGATTTCCAGAGCTGAAAGTCTTGTCTCACAAGATATGGTCTCTGTAGTCGCAGTGGTCAGGAAAGGACTTTTTCTAGTTAAAAAAAATCAACACCCAGGGGCGGCTAGGTGGTGCACTGAATAGAGCACCGGCCCTGGAGTCAGGAGTACCTGAGTTCAAATCCGGCCTCAGACACTTAACACAAAAAACTAGCTGTGTGACCTTGGGCAAGTCACTTAACCCCAAAATGCCCTCCAAAAAGCAAAAAAAAAAAATCAACACCCCAAAACACGTATGCTATGGTATTCTAGTGAATGTTTAACAGTTGACTCTCTGGAACACATGACATAATTTTAAATTTAAACTGAATTACTAGCATTTTCTTCATCATTTTCTTAAGTTCAAGCAATCAACAAAACAACAATCAAGCCCTGATATGTAGCATTTCCACTTAAGGAGAGTTAGAAAAAGAGATGATAGTATAGTTCGCAAGTGGTCAGGAAGTGACAGGGAGGTTGGGCTCTGGGCAAGATAAGGTCAAAGTTCATTCATTTATCTGAACTAAGAGACCCAAAGATAGAGTTCAGAGTCCTTTGACAGGAGGGAATTGAAGAAGAGGTTGAGAGCACAGGTCACATAATTTGTAAATTAGCAGTAAGTCTATATGACACTACTTCCTCATACATCCTATTTTAGGGCTTTATGTGGGTATAGAGGTGGACTTTTACACACCCTATCAGTGGAACTGGTATGGACCTATGAAATCATACCAAGCTAGAAAGACTTTGAACATAGGCCCTGTGACAATGTATTTCTGCTATGTGAAGACTAGCTTAGCTAATTTCAGAGAGAACATCAAAAGTTTGGTAGGTAGCACAAGGTGGCGTATTTTTAAGGCAAAGTTACGTTTTTCCCCAACACAAAAGGGCTGTGTTTATTCTAAGCATCAAAAAAAGAAAAGAAACAACAAAAATGAGTCTTCAAATGGAGGAGTGGAGGCTGGCACAGCCTGAAGTCAAGACTGTGGCCAGGCCCAGAGTGGTGAGAAAGAGCTGAGCTGAGCTGACCCGAGCTGCACTACAGCCAGTATGTAGAGGAGAGGATCTACAGCCTCCAGCACTTCCACATCTGCCAAGGCATGAGGAACGGGATCGGTAGAGGGGCAGCTCACACCAGAGCAGAGACCGGCCCAGCCCAAAACTGTATCCACGGCCAGTCCAGGCCCCAGGGTGGCCAGGAGGAGCTGAGACTCCAAGCCCCAGCTTGTGTCTACTTCAGAGAAGATCTAAAGCACCTGCCTGAGGGGAATCTTTAAATCCCACAAACCAGGGTCAGAGAAGGTTAGTGAAAGTGAAACTTTGAAAATTAATTTGGGGGTGCAAAGCCAATCAGCAGTAGATTCCTGAGAGAATGCTATTGTGAAGAGCTTTTAAGATTCAGATTACACTCTCTGTTTATTCCATTACAAATCTTTATTCAGTACAATGTTCACAGTTTCAACAGTTCACAATATTATATACAATCTTCAGAACAAGGAAAGTCTCTATATTATATCTTTTTTCAGAAAGACACAATACTTGGAACAAGGAACAAAAGAAGAATCAGCTGGTTTCCCTAAGGGAGAAAGGAGCTTAACACTTAAGATTCAATCAATCAAATCAGAGATCCAATCAATCACTTAACAAAGGAATGACCTAGTTTCCCTAGGAGGGAGTTGATTCAATCAACAGTTCCCAATATACTGATCTGCCACTCCTGGGGTAACCATTAACTTTAGTTTCCAAATAAAGTTCTTAGGCTGCCACACAAATCCTTCCACCCCTTGATTTCCAACAAACCTCAGTTTAGTCCAAGGGGAGACCTTTTCTTCACTTTGTCTCTGGGTGGTCTCTCTGATTCCCTGGATCCCCTTACCCGGTCCCAGCGCCCTCCTGAATATGTCGGACAATGACCTAGATTCAGGAGCTGAAAGCTTACAGGTTCTCATCCAGTCCTCAGGGATGAAAGCTCCCAAGTTCTTGTCCAGTCCTCAAGGCAATCCCTGGCACACACTGAAGTTCACAAGGTTCAGCTCACCTCAAACCCGTCAGGACTTCTCTTGCCTGGAACTCAAGTCTCAGCCAGGCCACCAACAAACAAAGTCACATCCTGTTCATATCTGCAGTCAGCAAAATCCAAGGAACCAAATCCAAGATCTGTCTTGTCTCTGAAATTCTCCTGCTTATAAAAACCGGCCTTCTCCCAAGTCAATATGGTTCAGGGGAGTGTCTCAGGCAATAGCATTCTTCCAAGTCACAGGGGAATTTACACGTTTTCCCCAATGGACAGAGTTCTATACTTAACACTAGGTTACTAGGATCTACTTAACATCTGAGCAAACAAATTAATTACCATTACAGGGGGAGGTAAAGCAGTTTGGCCAATCTGCCCCAGGGGCAAGGCAGCAACGGGGGAAGGGAACTGCTGGAACCAGCAGCGTCTCCCACCAGGCTGCTTCTGAGCGCCTGTCCTGTGGACTCTGAAAGGGGGCTGAATCAATTGATCAGGGCCAAGTGCTCTTGTGTTGAGCGTCCTGGATCCAGATCGTGGTCTTGGGTGGTGGTCTTGGGGTGGGCTTTCAACAGTCAAAACCTTGGGTGACTTGAAACACCCCCCC
>JAQQSW010014609.1:0-12069 GCA_028646575.1 Pseudocheirus occidentalis | reverse complement strand
TCCATAACTGAACCCAATCTTTTATAAGTGATTTGAACAGGGTAAAGTAGAGTGTGGTTATTATCCCACTTGTTTTGAACCCAATATGCCTCTTAGTTCAATTTAAGATTAATCTCAAATAGAGAGCCTCTAATAAGTTCAGACATATCACTGTTGAAGAGTAGGAAAAGCATCTACTTTAATATCACTTTAATATATATGTTATTTTTCCCCAATTACATATCAGAATAATTTTAAAATTTTTTGAAAAAGGTTTTGAATCCTATTTCCATATAGGATAAGATAGATTCCTGTATCCAACTGAGTGTGTATGTTATTTTCCCTTTGAGTCAAGTCTAGCATGTGTCAAGTTTAAGCTTTGTTTCCCCACCTCATCTTCCCCTACATTATAGTAGTTCTTTCATGCCTCTTTTATGTGAGATAATGTACCCCATTCTGTCTCCCTCCCTACTTCTTTCAGTTCAATCTTCTTTTTCACCCCTTTATTTTTTGGGGGGTTATCATTCCATCAACGTCACCTTGTATCTGCACCCTCTGTCTACATATATTCCTTCTAATTGCCAATATAGTAATAAGGTTCTTAAGAGTTATACGTATTATCTTGGAAATATAATCAGTTCTACTTTATGAAATCTCATGTTTTCTCTTTATTGTTATCTTTAGTATTATTTTAGAGTGGATACAAATTACAACTGCTCTAAGGACCCTGTGGCAGGGTCATAGACATATTACAGAATAAAAAGTTATTAAGAACGTTATGTAATGTACGCATTTCACCAATTCAGGTTTCCAAGGATGGGTAGGGGTCATTGGTTATAGCAGCAAACCATCTAATTGGATAAGTTTGTCTGAACTTTACCAATCTAAGTAAGTTTGAGAGTTAGAATGATATACTCTGATTAATTTTAATTACCTTCTACCATCTGGGATTATTTGTTAGTCAGCCAAAATGGTTAGCCAGGCATTAGAATTTTTATAAAATATATTATAATGAGGTTAATTCTTGGCGGAATAATGATTTACAAACTCATAAGGAAATAGAAGTGATTAGCTAAAAATCAACTCTTAGAGGTGATTGTCATAAGGACATGGTTTGGTGGCCCCTCAGTGTGAGCTGTAATTGAAAGAGGCTAAACTGTGCCCAATTATCCTGCCAGATTTCTGTAGGAGTAAACAAGTATATTCAGCAAATTTTGTAAGGTTTTTAGATTTGTCAGCCATAATGTCCTAGCCCTAGATCATGCTCAATAAAGTATTCAGACCATTACTTTACTAAAGAAGAGTTTTACTGTTGGATCATAGTGTTGGATATATTGATGATGGGAATCTTGGGGTGAGGGTTGGTGAGGGAGTGAAGTCAGACTAAGCAGCAGCAGCCATTGGGATTGGGGGCCAGTAAAGGAAGAGGGTAATGCTGTGTGGTGCAAGTTGGTATAGGAATAATTGAGATCCCAATATGAGTGTGGCGAACTTTCAGAATCTTAAATGACTCTTGGATTTTAAGTCAATGGAGTTATGACTATCTTTTGTGACTATTAGGAAAGTACTTCTTAAAAATACAGCCCTGTTATTTAAATACCCAGCTTTCATCAATTGACTAATCACTGCCTAGGAAAGTTGTTTAATATTTTATCAATAACTAGTTATCTTATTTTTGAATTATTGTTATTAAGGATTAATGATAAAAGTAAAAGATCTTAGAATTCTATATCTTGGAGTTGGACTCCAGACCTAGAGGCCATTTACTTTAAGCCGTTCATGAATACAGTATTCCAAAGAAAAGAGTCATATTGTCTTTGCTTAAGAACCACCAGTGAGTAGAGACTCCCTCCCTAGCCTGGCAGCTTATTCCACTTTCAGATATTTCTAATTGTTAGGAAGTTTTCCTGTATGTTGAACTTGTTAGTAACTTCTTCACTATTCCAAATTCCTTCTTGGGGGACAAAGCAGAATAATTCTATTCATTCTTCTATGTTATATAGCTCTTCAAGTACTTGAACAGAGCTGTTGTGTCCTTTTAAAATCTTCCCTTGCCTAGGGTAAACATGCCTAGCTGATTTAACCATCCCTGTGTTATGATATACAGCCATTTCTCTCCTGGTCACATTGTTCTTGATATATTCCATGACTATAACCTTCCTAAATACAGTGCCCAGTATTCTTGATGTGGTGTAATCAGGGCAGAATATAATGCAGCTATTATTTAGATGCCTCTTAATGTATTTTAGGACACAATGAGCTTTTTTTTTTGACTGCTCCATCACTGTGTTGACTTGTTGACCTTGCAGTTCACTAAAACCCAAGTAATCGCTACAATTCTTTCCAACTTTAGGGTTGCATGAATTTATTCTGTTGTTTATATGGGTAAAGCAAGAAGTTAACCCATGACTTTGTGTACTATTAGTAGTCAGTGATGCTTTACTAATTAGTTAACAAGCAGTCACCACTTTTGCTGTAATTTTAATTCTTATGTCAATGATGTCTTTATAAAAATGGTTTGCTTAGAGATAAGAGCTAATAACAAAAAGTCTTTCACTTATAGCAGGAAATAAAGTAGACCTATTGATGGCTAATTGGCAACAGAGGCACACAGGCCAGTCTACGTGCTGGTATAGTTATGCTGGATAGCTAAATGGCACAGTGAATAGAGTGCCAGGTTTAAAGTCAGGAAGAACTGGGTTCAAATCCAGCCTCAGATGCATACTAGCTATATGATCCTGTTTGCTTCAGCTTCCTGTAAAATTATCTGTAGAAGTGAATGGCCAACCACTTCAGTATCTTTGCTAAGAAAACACCAGATGGGGTCATAAAGAGTTGGGCATGACTGAAATATAGCAAAACTTATCCGGAGAAAGGGGGAAGATTATCTGTTTAAGAGATTTGCCTGTCCTGCTTCCTTACTTAGGGTGGTAGTGATGATGCATATCATTATAATGTGAGTCTTGGGGTAAGGTTCAGTGAGTGTTATCAGCCTAAGCAGCAGGGATCTTTATTATTGGGGACATTTAGGAGTGGGGTTATGCTGTATGGTACAGACTAGTAGAAGGCCTTAAAACACTATGTCCCTGGTCTTTGATGAGCACAGGGATAGAGGTCTCTGAATTGTTGTGAGGAGGAAGTGTTTCTGCCTTCAGAAGAAGGATCCCTCTACATGTGTCACTGCCTTGGCACAAAACCTTAATGTCCTTGCTCTAGTTACATCTCCCTATCTAGCCCTTTATGGTTTCCAAAACACTTTATATACATGATTCCATTTATTCCTTATAACAACTTTATGAGGTCGGTATTATAGGAACTATCATTTCCATGAGGAAATGTGAGGAAAGGGGAGCTTTTAGTAGTTAAATTACTTTTCACAGTTAGTAATTATCAGAGATGACATTCAAAGCCTGCTTTTCTCGACTCCAAGTCCATCAATTTTCCCACTATACCATATCCTCTCTCATGGACCTATAGAATTCTCACTATAAAGAAAACATCTTAAGGAAAGATTTCACAGCTGCTTGGGGAAGGTGGCAAAATAAAGTTTTGTATGGTTAGAGTTGAATACAAGTTTGTATCTGAGTGTGAACTAAAATGTATTTTAATACATAATAATATATATTCATCAAGTAACTTGAATGAAAAAAGAAAAATGTTTAGCCATATGATACTTATCAAGATACAAACAACCTCTAAAGCCAAAGAAACCAATAGCATGAAATCAATGTCCATTGATATGAGCAGTGGTAGCTGAAAGCACATATTCAGAACATGCACGACTGTAACATTTAGAGTAGTTGTGTTTGGAGGGTCGTAGCCAAGACCTCAAAACAGATAGGAACCTTACCAAGCAAGCTCAGCAGTTGATAATATAATTCATAGTTATCAGGGCTCCAAACACAGACATCTAATCAGTGATCTGAAAAAGCACCCCCAGTAGTTCAGTCTGTGAGAATTCTAATATCAGGAGAAGGTCTGATGAAGTATATTTAAAAAAACACAACTTAGCTAAACATCTCCTGGAAAGTAATTACATTCTATAGATGGACTTGCATGATTTTATCCCCTACGTGCCAACATTATCCTCTGAGACCACAGACTCAGTCTTATGAATACAGAAAGCTTATTCGTAGGAACGATACCTGGATAGCCTGCTACGATTATTTGTACAGGACTTTGTTATAGACTGCTTGTGCTGTTCTTATGCCGCCCCTTATACTTCTAGAAGAAATTTCTACTAGAGTTCCTATGGTTACCTAGTAGTGCTTTGCTTTTTTTTTTTTTTAGTTATTTCAGCTTCTGTTGATGTATTTTGTTTTTATATCACATATATTTATAGACTACTTCTATTTCATTAGAGTTCTCTTGTAGCAAAATTTAAGTAAATTTCACATAAACACTTAAGTAAAAAGGATTCATGTGAAAATGCATACATTTCATATCTATAGCATCCCCCCATCTCTCTGTTTTATAAATTAAGAAAATTTGTTTTTCTCCCTCCTATTCCATTGAAAAGAAAAGAAAAAAATCTGAGAATCATGCAGTCAAGCAAAACAAATTCCGCAAATGGCTGTAGCATGGACACAGACTTACATAATGTATGTTCACATGTATGTACGCTTTGCATATATGTCTATATGTGAATATAGGCATATATACTTTTATGTCTCATTCTGCACCCCAAATTTGTCACTGCTGTCTAATATGTAGCATGAAGTATTTTTCACAGGACAGTTGCTAATTTTATCCACTTTTCTGACTCTCCTTATTGCACACTGAGTCAAGGGAAGAGTGAGGAAGGCCAATAGAAATGGCATAATGGGGAACCTATGGGGTTTTTGCTCCCTTCTTCACATTCCTGCCCCAAGTAGCATGGTTGACTCCTTACCTGGTCTGGGGGGTGGCATGAGTCATATTATTCCAAGATCTTTGTTCCCTCTAACACCTGAATATTCATTTGTATTGTATTCCTTCTTCTTGCTGTTTACTTGTTCAGTCATTCACTTCAATGAGATTTTCTTGAAAAGGCTACTGAAGTGTTTTGGCATTTCCTTCTCTAATGGATTAAGGGAAAAAGACTTTAAGTAACTTGCCCAGGGTCACATAGCCAATAAATGTCTGGAGTCATATTTGAACCCAGGTCTTCCTGACTCCAGGGTCAGCACTCTATCCACAGAGCCACCTAGCTGTCTTCCTTTTACTCCACTCTTTTTAGAAGGCCAGATCAGCGTAGCCTTTTGCTTTCTACAGATGTTGTGTTTACCTTGATATGGGGACCATAAGCTATTGTTAATACATTGTGATGAATGAAGAACCACAGTAAGCTCTCAGGATAGTCATTACTATCGTTTTTCCATACCTATCTTGGGGCAGGTGGGTGGCTGGGCCTGGAGTCAGGAAGACTACTCTTTTTGAGTTCCAATCCTGCCTCAGATGCTTTCTAGCTATGTGACTCTGGGCAAGTCACTTAACCCTGGTTGCTTAGTTTCCTCATCTGTTAAGTGAGCTGAAGAAGGAAATGGTAAATCAATTCAGTATTGTGACCAAGAAAAACCCAAATGGCATCACAAAGAGTTGTACCCAACTAAGAAGAAAGAACAACAATGCCTATCTTAGAAAGTGTGACCTAGTTAGAAAAGGCTATTGAAGGAAAATTATTCATTAGGGTTTCACCCTGAAGAAATCAGGCAGGCTCAGGAAAGATGCTGCAAAAAGAGGTTAATACTATATACAAGGCATAAGTGTAACATGGGCCTGACCCCAAATTTGGATCAAGCTTGAGTTTTTAAAGACGAATCTTTGAAGTAAACGGGTCAGTTTTTGACAGGTTAAAGCTAAGAAAGGGATGGGTTTGTATTCTCAATGTTGACAATACAATACCAATAAGTTACTGATTACAAAGGCAGAAGAGGGTACATGTATCTCTTCACTTTCATCAGATATAGAGGGTAGCTTCCCTACAAGAAGGCCACTCATGTTAACCTGTGCATCTACCTTCTGTTGCCTACCAAGCCTGGGATGGATGAGATTTGTCATGTTTCCCTGTTTAACCTCCTGCCACTGATATCTCTAAAGGGAATGGAGAATATGGGTGTACTCGTATTTTAAGTAGTAGTAGTAGAGGAATTCTTTAACAGTGCCCTGGCCTGGGAGGTCTGGAAATCTAGCCCTAGCATTTTTGAGCACCAACTATATGCTTGGCATTGTGTTAGGCTCCATTATTATAGTATTACAAATAAGATTACTGAATATTCAATTTAATTCCTTTAATTAAATATACCTTTAAATGCTCATTACTTCTTGTACTCCATAGTCCACCCAAGCTGACATTCAGGTATGTATTGTTTAATTTTGTCTTTGTGTCCCTAGAACCATTAAAGGTTTTTAAGCATAAAAATGACACAATCCAAGTGATACTTTAGGAAGTGTGGGAGACAGGGTGGTAATGAATTTGGAATCATAAGACTTAGGTTCAAATTTTGGTTTAGTGATTTCTCATTTGCATCACTTTTGTCCACTGCCTCTCTCTAGATTTTAGTTTATCCATAAGAGGAGACTGAGAGAGGTGGACAAGATTCAATTTAAATTTTGTTGTTCAATCATTTCTGACTCTTCATGACCCCATGGACCATAGCATATCAGGTCCTTCTATTCTGCCCTATCTCTAGAAGTCTGTCCAAGTTCATGCCCATTGTTTCCATGACACTATCTATCCATCTCATCCATTTATTAAGCATCTGAGAGGCATCTTAGAATAGCAGTTAGAGAACTGGCCTCAAAGCTCTTTCTGACCTACATATACTGGCTTGGTGACTGTGAACAATTAATTTAAACTCTTCATATTCTGGACAACTCTCTGAGTAGAAATTATAGAGAAGGGACTTACCTCCTCTTTGAGCTCCCTGTAACAATGAAATATGGAATCAGTTTTAATTCTTTATTAAGAACATATTATATGCAAGACAGGGATGATACAAAGACACAGATGAGGTAGTCCATATGATGAAGGAACAATTGTTACTCTCCTGAACTCTATGAAACCATTCAGTTCTAAATCCCATGATCTTACCAAGCTTAATATTGGCAGTATTCAGGATGCTTTGAGAAGGAAGATCTAGAAGGTGACTGTGAAAGTCCATGCAAGAGTTAATTTAAAAAAAAGGGCAGTTAAGCATGTGGGAGGGACAGGCATTAGAAGCACTTACAAGATGTGTCCTGTGAATTCATTAACAAATTGAATCTATAATTATAAGATGAATAACGTACTGGTAAGAGCCCTGCAATTTGAGGGAACTGGCCTTGGTTTGAATCTGGATTCTGTTACTTGATCTGTGTGACTCTGACCAAGTTACTTGACCTTTCTTAGTCTCAGTTTTATTATTTGTCAAATAAGAGAGTTGAACTAGATTATCTTTTATATTAATTAGTTTAGAATGATATAAATGACCATTTTATTAATTAAATGATAATTATATTCATTATCTATTAATAGATTAATATTTTTCAGTACTTTGGTAGAATAAAAGGAAAAAGATATTAGAGATTTTAAGGCACTAAACACCTGGATATGAGGTAGAGCAGACATAGTGGGGTACACTAAAAAGAGGGAGCAAGCATGAAAGATGAGTCCTAGGTTTTAAACCTGGAAAAGATCAGAGGAGGAGCAGGCTTGAACAATAACAAGAAGTTTTTGTTTAGATTTTTTTTTTGAGATGTCCACTGTGACATTGAAGTGGGAATATTCAGTCAGCAATCAGAAATGTGGAACTGGAGTTTAGAAGAGAGGTAATGATTTATTATGCAAATTAAGGAATCATCTGCCTAGAGGGGCTAGATGTAGCAGTGAGAGTGTATGAGACCTCTGAGGGAAGAGAATAAACAGTGCAGATCTAATACTTCTCCCTCACTATGTCATTTTCATTTAAAATATGCATCAATTACATTGAAAATTTCTCTTGATGTGGCATTGCTGTCAACAGGTTTGCAAAGTACCAGATCTTTGCTAATATCACCTTCAACAACATATCATACATATGTAATCAGAGGAACATCTTTAACTACATCTGTTGTCTCATCTTCTTACAATGAACAATAAGATTTTAGTTTCTCAGTTAATTGATCACAAAGGTCTTCAGGCAGATGGGCAATTCTCATCAGAGTGTTTACAAGTGGAAAGATTTAAAAGTGCTTTGCATATAATTCGGGAAGCATCTTTTAAACCATATCAATAGATCTAGCTACAGTCATCAATTGTACTATCGAATTAAGCTTTTTGTATTTAGCAGTCCTGTAAATAACTTTATGGAATACAAATAATCCATTTAATATCATAGACTTTTTAAAAGATTTCTTCTTGCTTATAAAAATTCTGTTTAATTTTTCTGGAAAAATGCTAATTTTGTCAGCATATTTTGCATGTTCATTTTTAAGATGTTTTATTTGATTGAGTCTCATGTTATATGTAGGTAAAGCAATCATATGGAGAACTTTAGCAGCAAAACTTGTAAATTCCACTGATAAACATAATAGATTACTTTTCTGATTTTGGACATTTTACTTTGTTTCTAATTTTTTTTGGAGGGGGGAAAAGGTAGGGCAATTGGGGTTAAGTGACTTGCCCAAGGTCACACAACTAGTAAGTGTTAAGTGTCTGAGGCCGTATTTAAACTCAAATCTTCCTGACTCCACTGCTGGTGCTGTGTTCACCATACCACCTAGCTGCCCCCTTGTTTCTATTTCTTAAGGTGTCTCTGTTGTTTTTACTTAAAGTTTTAGCTGTCAGGAGATTTCCTACTCATACCAGTTAATGTATTTATCCATCACAAATGGGGCATTATTTTACTTTGAAAATTAGAGCCAATAAACCACATTTAAGAAAAATCTAAATATAAAATGTTTACTTACAGTCATTTTTGAATTGATTTAAATTTTTTGAAAGTTAACGGAGTTTTTTTGAGGGATAACTTAATATATTGTACTTAACAAAATGAATGACATTGAGAAGTATAACAGCTATTACAGTGCTTTTGGCTTTCACCCAATGATTGTCTAACTTTGCATTTACACACACATATGCAGCAAATAGCACAGTGACAAAATGCCTCTACATCATTAGTCTATTCTAATTTTGGTACGGGTAGATTTTTTTTCCCATTGTCAATCTTGGACACACCCAAATTTGACCATATTTTTGCTAATCATTTAAAGAAATGGAACCATATCCATTGTCAGTTGGATTCATTTCTGTTAATCTTTATTGACTAAAGAGGCCCTTTTTGTTTGTGCTTCCTTCTGGAAGAGAACCATGATATCAGGAAGGTGATGCCATGACTTGTAAGTGAATTGGATTTAAATGAGGTAGGACTGTGCAAAGTCACTAGCCTCACTTTTCCCTCCAGGGCCACCTGAGTCCAGGGGTAAGATATAGATCAGGATGACTGGAGATGGCCCTGGATGCAGTGGGGGACCTTGGCCTTTTTAAGCTAAGGTCTTTAGCAGGCCTCAGTTTCACCAAGGCAATGGCCATTCAGTGATTAAGGCTAGGTAAGAAATGAGGCAGAGAATGACTTCTTTACCTGGTCAAAAAAAATCATTCTGGGAGGGACAGACCCTCAGTGTTTCTGGCTGAAACAGAAACAATTGCTATTTACATTCACTCAGAGACAATCTAGGCCCAAAAAATTACAGAGTGGGGCTTAACCTGGGACCTATTGTTGGCCAATCAAAGAGAGCCAGATGACCAAGTTGGAAAGGTTATATGTTGGCCTGGCCATCAACTGTTATTGAGAGCCAGCCTGTTCTAGTTAAGCTTAAAAGGTAATTTTCCAAAAAAAAAGAAAAATTATTTTCGACAATAGGAACTCACAAAGATTGACTGCACAGGTGTATCAGGATGACTGTGCACTTGTTGATGGTACCTCTGAAATTATAGATTTGTAGAACAAAAACAATAAACCACATCTCTAGAGTGTGTTAAAAGTTTACAAAGTGCTTTTCTCATAACTTTTCTCATGCCTGTGACATAATATTGGAGATGAGGAGACTGAGATTCAAAGAGGTTGTGAGTTGCCCAGTTTCATAAAACTCATAAATAGCAAAGCTGAAATTTAAACCTAGGGCCTGAGACTCTCTATAAGTTCTCTTACTGATAAACCACACCACCTCTAAAGAAGTATTGGATTGCATACTTTAGATATTAAAAGATCCAGGCATCACCAGTTTTGCATTTCCTAAAGGTTATTCTTTTAGAGCTAGAAAGGACCTCATTTCTTAGTCTTGGGTGGGGGATAAAGTGAACACATCCTAGGACCTCACCTCTTGGTCTTAAGGTAGGTAAAGGGATTACATTCCAATTTTACAGATGATGTCAACTCACAGAATCTCAGAGATGGAAGAGAACTCAGAAGTTACTCAGTGCAACACATATTTGTACAGGAGCCCCCTTTAGTGACATCCCACACAATTGGTCATTCATTCTTGATTTGGAAAAGAAAACAGGCTAAAGTTACACAACTGGTATGGTGGAGGGAGAGGCTAGAATCTAGATCTGATTTCTCCTAGCACAGTATTTTTTTTTCTTTTGTCATGGTTCTGCTCCTTGCTAAAGATGAAGCAAAATGTCTGCAAATTACATCATATTTCATATTTCAGTGACCCTGAGAAAAATGACTTGTAGGCTTCAGTGGCTTTCTAGCATCTCTAGATTAAACTATAAATATTTCCAGTTGGTATTTAAAGCCCTACACATCTAGTTCCAATGTATTCTTTTTCCAGATTTCTTATTATTTCTCCTCATATACTCTCTATTGCAAACCAAATGGCCCACTGGCTATTACCCTTCTCTGCCGTTCCATCTCCTGACCCTGTACCTCTGCCTCTCAGGCTGTTCTCTGTGACTGGAATGCTCTCCTTCTTTACCTCCAGTTCAAGTACTAAGACTTCATGAGGACTTTTCTGACACACCCTTCCTCCTTTCCCCACTTAATAGCACTCTCTTTTGAAATGACTTGTATTGTTTTACATATATTTTTTATTACAGAGACAGCATGATGTATTGTATAGAGAACTAGCCTTGGAGTCAGGAAGACTGTGGTTGACACAAAACTAACTGTGTGTTTCTGAACAAGTCACTTAATTTCTCCCTCTCCCAAGCAGACCTCTCAGAATAAATAATCCACAGAGCATGTGCCCATCTGTATTAGGGGGGGCTTCTTTATCAGGAGCTTAGAAGTACTAGCAGAGGTCCAGAACTCCCCTCCACAAATATATTTATTTATCTGTATTTGTGTCATTTCTCCCATTAGATTATAAACTCTTTGAGAGGAGGAAGAGTTTTCATGTTTATTTTTAAGTATAAAGACTTGGCAGATAATTGGTGGTTAAAAAACACCCATTGAATTGAACTAAACAAGTGTTTGGAGGGATATGGTTTTATGGATACAAGATTGGATTGTTTTTACACTGAACAAACAATTCATAATATCAAATTTTGTCATCTACCATGTCTGAACCAGGGGAAGAATCCATGATTACTCTTAAGATTACTCATCAGGTATTTCAGTTCCTGCATATCCAGTCTTTATTAGTAGATTATTTTGTCAAATTAAGCAAACACGTTGGAATTATTACAATTGTTTCATCTGAGCCTTGATTTTCCTTTTTTTTTCTTTTAAAAACTGCTGGCTGTCATGGACTGACTCAACCCAATAGATGTGCTGTCTTGGTCTGCCTGAAAAGACCTCCATCAGCTCATGGAGCTTCAAGATAGCTTATAAAAATAGATGTCAGACTCACCCAATTATCACAAAACAGATAACTTTATTAGAAAACAAGAAGAAGCAGCTATATTATCAAGGTAGACTTGGAGGATAGAGTAATATGGCAGGGTTTTTCTTTATGTCTATGGTGAGGAAGAAAAAGTCTCAGATGTTGGCAAATACACTCAATATGCAGACTGAACCATTTGAAATGACAATAATTTAATCATTAGGCTCCCTCTCTTTCCTACCCCCCCCCCCCCCGGGAACCAATCATCCTCATTTCTATTCCTGGTCTCTTCCATCATTTGTGATATGACCACAGGCATAA
>JAQQSW010014608.1:0-12070 GCA_028646575.1 Pseudocheirus occidentalis | reverse complement strand
GGATCTCAGCAAAAAGGTGCAGTCTCCAGGTGGTGACTGAGAGAAAATCTGACTGTCCTACTGGCTCTCTTCCTTATATACAGTATAGCTCCTCCCTGTTCTGCCCCTTCCTGTTAAGGTGTTAACTACTCCCAAGGAGTTAACCTGAAGTAAGCTGCTAAGTGCCTGTTTACTAAGTGCCAATAGAAAGGGGCATGGAAGAGCTTCAGATTCCATTGACATTATGGAGATTTAGGGGGACGGGGCAGAGGCAGGAGTTTAGGAGAAGATTCAAAGTTATTCTCCCCTTTCTGTTTTAAGGAAGTGCCAAGGCCAACCATACTCACTCCCTCACTCTTCTCTGGGCTCCACTCCTGCTCCGACTGTCCAGATTTCTCCTCCATGGCCCTTCTGTCCCTCACTCTTTTCTGTCTTCCCCTATAAGAATCTAAGCTTCTTGAGGGTAGGAGCTGTCTTTTTCCTTGTTTGTATTTCTACTGCCAGCACTTAACACAGAATCTGCTACACAGGGAACAATAAATGCTCATCAACTTAACCTTCCCCCAGCTATCTAGACCTTGCTCTGAACTGAACTGGCAAGAGCAAAAAGGGGGACAGTAAGGAGAAGGCGGGGGTGGTGAAGAGAAGTACAGAGCAGAGGGGGAAGGGAAGGGGCAGTACCAAGAAGCAGCAGTGGGGAGAGAGCGGGAGGTGGCCCCTAGACGGCAGAGAGGACACACCTATCTGAGTGTGGGCAAATAAACTGGAGACTTGCTTTACTTAGTCT
Source organism: Pseudocheirus occidentalis (assembly GCA_028646575.1). Classification (NCBI taxonomy): domain Eukaryota; kingdom Metazoa; phylum Chordata; class Mammalia; order Diprotodontia; family Pseudocheiridae; genus Pseudocheirus; species Pseudocheirus occidentalis. Next base: position 11,304 of record JAQQSW010014608.1, on the reverse strand, counting down.
CTGAGCTGAGTCAGAAATTAACTGATGAACAGAATACATGTTCTGGCTTTGAACAGATGTATTTTGCTTTCAGCAAGCTCCCTTTAGGAAAATAAATATTTGCCAAAAATAAGTTAGGGGTTGATTATTATTTATTTATAAAAAAGAATCTTTCTACATGCTTTCCTCCTTTTATTGGCAGGACGGGAGACAACAGGTGTAGAATACGTCGCTTGTTTCAAGGGAAGGCTTGCTGGGTAAGGGGATGGGAGGGAGGTATATTCAGATTGTAATAAAAAAAAGGCATCAATAAAAAAGAAAAATTATATTTTCTTTAAACAATTTCCAAATAGATAAAAATATGATTTGACTTATAAAGTTCAATTTGCATCAAACTGTCTTAAAATAGAATAGAAAAGTATGGGCCCAATGGACCTTCAGAGGTGGTCCATCATTCACCTGTCATCTGTCTGAGGGCTGATGGAGCATACTTGATCATACCATGTTCATTTTTCATTCTAATTTAGCAGTTCCTTTTGCCAATGAGAGTTTAATAAATACTGTATTTGCCAAAGATGGTTATGATGATGCCTGTGAGCCATATAAGACAAATGGCTGCACTGACTCTTTCAGAAGGTGCCTCATGAAGGCATGAGGACAAGACATGGGAATTAAATGCATGGAATTCTTAACTGTATGAATTATTACAAATATTCAGGCTGATATTTGTTTCCAAGTTGCATTTTTTTAAATAAAGTGATGTATAATGGCATTTTTATACCCAATGAGTATTCATCAATAGAGAGCCTTCCAAGGTGCCATTAGGACCAAGTAGCTAGATGGCATAGTGGACAAAGTCCTGGACCCAGAGTTGAGGAGGACCTGAATTCAAGTCTGACCTAACACACCTACTACCAGTGTGACCCTGGGCAAGTCATTTAACCAATTTTCTCATCTGCAAAATGGGGGTAATAATAGCAGCTACTTCCCAGAATTATTGTGAGGATAAAATGAGGCGACATTTATAAGGCCGCTTTGCAAACCTTAAAGCATTAAATAAATGCTAGCTCCTGTTTTTATTGTTTTATTTTGCTTCAAGGAAGGGGAATGGGGAAGATCAAGTTGTGCTTTCACAGTATCATTGGTCAGTTCTACCATATAAGTCATGCTGGAAACACAGAGATCACAATGAGAACAAGTAATAAGACCAAAATAAGTCTTAGAGATATAAGGGACATAGGCCTCAGAGGTTATCTATCTAGACCAGTGGTTCTAAACCTGCGGGTTGCAACCCCTTTAGGGGTCGAACAACCCTTTCACAGGGGTCACAGGGGTCACTTATGACCATCGGAAAACACATATTTCCAATGGTTTTAGGAACTGAAGAACGCTCCTCTAGCCGTCTCCAGGCGGGTCTGCCCACACACAGATACGCCCACATACGAGTAATAAAGGGTCACAGCATTAGGAAGATTGAGAACCACTGATCTAGACCAACCCTCTCATTTTATAAACAAGGCAAGTGAGGCTTGTCCAAGATCAAAGGCAGTATCAGAAACAGAACAGGAATCCAGGTTTTCTGATTCCAGAGCTACCACTGTCCTCTCAGAATCAAGATAAATATGGGGGCCTCTAATGTTCCTTTCTGGGCATCTAAGTGGGGCAGAGGGTAGAATATCTATAATAAAGTCAGGAAGATTCATCTTCCCGAGTTCAAATCTGACTTCAGACAATTACTGGCTGTGTACACCTGGACAAGTCACTAATTTCCTCATCTATGAAATGAGCTGGAGAAGGAAATGGCAAACCACTCCAGTAACTCTGCCAAGAAAATCCCAGATGGGGTCACAAAGAATCAGACATGACTGAACAATGACTGAACAACATCAACAAAATGCTCCTTTTAGCTGCAATTGTCCCTTGTGGCCACCTGAAGGCACTGGGCTACACTCCCCCAAGAATTATCAAATCGTGCGAAGGGCAAATACTTCTTCAACTCAGCTCAGACCCACTTCCATTCCTCTGTTCACTGATGTGTCTTAATGGCAAAGCCTTCCCTCTCAATATAATAATTGATTAAATTTAATTTATTCCATACATATCTTGTTTGTACAGAGTTGTTTACCTGTTGTATCTCCCATTAGACCGTAAGTTCCCTGAGGGCAATCTTTTGTCTTTCTTTGTGTCCCTAGAACTTAACACAGTGCCTGGCCCTTAATAAAAGCTAACTTACTAATAACCCTGACTCAAACTACCTGGCCTTCCCCGTCTGCCCTGACCTTTGAGATAGCCCTCCCAATCCTTTAAGCAACGTCTTGATTCCCCAGATTATTTCTTGTGCTGGCCACTAATCACTTCCTGACCTCTCAAGCTTTTCCTACTTCTCTAATATTCACTCCCCTGTCTCAGCATAATTCAAATACTTTAGCATTTGGAGAGAGAACAACCTGGCCACAGAACTTTCATTGGCAGCAGTCTCCTTCATATAATCCAGAATCAATCTCCTACTTCCCAAAATAGATGATGATATGAATGCTTTACCCGTTAAACTGACCTTTCTCCAAATGGAGTCTATTTTTCTGATTTAAATGGGTTTTTGTAAAGAGGAAACAGCATATAAAGCTCTGTCTCTAATTAGCAAGATTTTGCTCTAGCTCATAGGGTTATTGCTAGGAACAACCACCAACATATATTAAGTGCCTACTGTGTACAAAGCACTGTGCTATTTATTTTGCATATACATATGTGTGAGCATGTTATTTTCCCCCAAGAGATTGTAAACACCTGGAGATTATTTTGACATTTCTTAGGACCTAGTACCATGCCCAGCACAGAGTAGGCGCTTACTAAAGGTCTGTTGATCAATGCTTCACTCTTGATCCTTCCCCCAAGAGGAATAAGTATTTTTCTAACAAGAAGATAGAAGTTGATGAAGTTATTTTCAAGAGTTCATGACTACATTAAGGGAGAGATAAGTCCATGAGTTGTGTGCTGAGTAAGTCAAGTTACTTATCTGCAGCTGAGTGTCCACACATGGAAATTTCCCATATCTTATTCTGACTGCTGATGGACCTTTCCTATGCCCTGACCTGTCAGAGCAGGAATCTCTCAGAGGAACTCATTTCCTAAGCTTCTTGGGACTAAAATAACACCATAACTCATTCAGGGATATGTGTTTATATTCCTCTTGCTGCTTTGCTATTTATCTCTTCTTTTCATTTACTATTTATTTCTTTCCCAATTAAATGTTTTATTTTGATGGTTTTCCTGGTTTGGACCTATTATTATATCTATAGTTCACGCCCTAGACTTAAATTAACTTCAGATGGTCCCTAATTTTTGAACTAGGAAGTGAAAGATAGGTAAATTCCTATTAAAAGTCACCACAATTTATTCCACAGTCCATGTGGCTCAGAGGTTCTGGATCTCATGAGTTACATACACAAATAAGTGTGTGATATAGTGGAATGTGACACCATTACAAATAACCATACAATAATATAAAATATGCAATGAAAATTACAAAATAAAGGATTATGTGAAGAAGATTGTGCTAGAGGTATGGTGAATTAATCCAATATCAAATCTACATTTCATCTCTGATTTTGCCACTACAAGTCTGACCATGTGACTTTCCTTTTCTAGAACCGTCACTTGCTCTCTAGAACCACTAGAATAAAATACAAATCCTTCAGTTTGGCGTTTAAAGTCAATCCCAACCTGGCTTCAGCCTACCCTTCTAGACTTACTAAACAGAGCTCCCTCTCAGGCACTTTATGCTCCACTCAAACTAACCTGCCTGAGGCTCCTTGAACTCAGCTCTCCATCTCCCACCTCCATACATTTGGAAAAGTGATCCTGATACCTAAGAGGAACTTCCCCCTTTTCTTCACTGTTTAGAATCACTAACTTCCTTTAAGGTTGAGGTCACGTGCTATCTCCTACATAAAGCCTTTCCTGAATGAATGGAAGAGTAAATGAATGATGGATCAAACTCTCAGCAGGAGGAGAAATGACCAGGGTGAAGATGAGGATGTATAGTACTGAATATATAAATCAGTTTATGTAAAAATGATATCAATAATGCAAGTTTTTAAATCATATGATTATACAAAAAGAGACAGAAAAAGCTTTAGATAAAGTACAACATTCATTTCCATTAAAAACACTTGGAAGTATAAGTATAAATGGATTTTTCCTTAAATCAATAAAAAGTATTTACTTAAAACTGTCAACAAATTCTGTTCATAATGGGGATAAACAAAAAGCATTCCCAATAAAATCAGGGGTGAAACAAGAATGCCCACAGTCACCAATATTATTCAATATTGTATTGGAACAGAGCTGAATACCATAGCTCCTCACAGACAGTCTCCAGAGATTCCAATCCCCTTAGTTGCTAATGTTTTGCTCTCTCCCTCTCTTATTATCACATATGTATATGTGTAGACAGACAGATAGACGGATGGATAGATGGATGGATGGATGGATGGATGGATGGATGGATAGAGAGAGATATATCACATATATAGATATAGATATGTCACACATATCTAGATATATAGATATCTATATATAGATATATCTATCACATATGTATAGATATATCTATCACACATCTGTTTACATGTCATATCCGTTCCCCCAGTAAAACGTGATAATCTTAAGAATAAATATTACCATTTTATCTTTATCTTATTACCAGTACTTTGTATACAGGAGGAAATTAATCATTGTTTACTGGATTATATTGCTACTTGTATGACCTTGAATGTGTCACTGAACCTTACTGGGCCTCACTTTCCTCAGTATAAAATGAGGTAATCTTTAGATTCCTTTTAATATCCAAACACTGTAATTCTATTAAAGTACCCTATATCTTGAAAAGAATTTCAAACAGGAACTTTCACTGAATTACCTAGACAATTTAAATTTCCTCTTCAGTTGTCTGTAACAAATACAGTTAAGAGGTTCAACACAGTACACTAAGATACCCCCCATTCCCATAATGAATCTACAAAGTTGTTTTCATGAAAGAAGTGATAATCATTTAATAACGTTTTTGGACCTTAATAAGAGCCAAAGCCTGAACTAATCAATCAGACTGCTTTGCTGCTCTAAAAATGCCCTTTCCTGTGACAGCAACTTCAAAGACCAGACAAGGCTGAATGGTGGGACTCCTCATACCTTTCCTAGAGGTACGTGCTGTGTGGGGAGGCTCAGGTATCCTGGGATTGTAATTTCCAAATGACAGTACTTTGTCAATTGTCTTCTCAGCTTGTATTTACACCTTACTCAACTACGAAACTTCCTTTTCTAAAAATATATGGAAACATCAATCTGAGGGACACAGACATCCTAGGATTGTCCTAAAATGTATAAGGACTTTGTCATTCCTGTATTGGACGGTCAGAATTTAGGTTCTGGCTCCTTGTACATACAAGCTCTCTAGCTCTGTCTAGCTTTAAGGGAATAAATATATAAATGTATATCATCTAGCCTGTTTGCCTCCTTTAACCAAACTTTCAGGTCGACAGACAATATAAGAAAATCACATGGGAGTTCCACTTTCAGTGACTTCTTAACTTTTTTTTCTGTCTTGTACATCTTGGGGGAGTTGATAGACCCCTTCTCAGAATAATGTATTTAAACACACAAAATAGAATACACAGGATTACAATGGAAATCAAATATACTGAAATACCTTCTGCAAAATATTTTAAAAGAAAATTCACAAATTCCTCTACCCTAACTGCAGAAGAAAACTGGGGTTTCCTTGGCAGAGATACCTGAGTGATTTGCCATTTCCTTCTCCAGCACATTTTATAGATGAGGAAACTGAGACAAACAGGGTTAAGTGACTTACCCAGGGTCACACAGCTAGTAAGTGCCTGAGGCTAGATTCAAACTCAGGAAGATAAGTCTTCCTAACCCTAGGCCCAATACTCTATCCACTGCACTGCCTAGCTGCCTACAGTCTCATTTTATAGACAAACAGAAAAGGAAAAACAAAGAGAGAAAACGTAGAGGCCACAGACCAATTTCTCTAGAGGAGCTAGTTACCAAAAATGGAATAAATATAAGCCATTTTGTGTAGTTGACCTTAATAAGCTAATAAGAAGCTCAAGTGACTTCCAATCATTCAGATAATAAGAATCCTCTCTCCTAAAAAATATTAATACAAAGATGAAGAGTCTCTGTCCTCAAGGGTCTTACATTCTTCTGGGGAATAAGACATGTAATTACAAGTTCATTTGAGAATGGAGAGAACAAGCACAGGTGGGGAGAATCAGGAAGGGCCTCATGCTGGAGGTGGGACCTCACCTGAAACTAGAAGAAAGTACAATGCCATGCATAAACAGCTTCCCCAAAGAATGCTACTGTGAGCAGCTTTTAAGGCTCTGATTACACAGTATAGTGAACACTCCATTTATTCCATAACAAATCAAGTCAAACATTCACAACAAATGACAATATAATATTCACAACATCACATCTTATCACAGAGAATCACAATACAGTGTTCAGAACAGCTTAACATTAGAATGGCCACATAGCTTTCACCAAAGTGGCCACAGTATTAAAAACAAAGAACAAAGAACAAAAGAATAACCATCTGATATCCCTAAGGAGGTTTGCCTCCTCACTCAGTCATTCGGTCATTTCACAATACAATAATCAATCTTCCACTCATGGGGCAATTATAGATTAACTTAATCAGTCACTTATCTAGATTCACAATTACTAAATATCATTAATCACTAGGTACAGTTGTAATGGCCAGGAAACAATTAAGTGATACTTTATTAAATTAGAAACCAGGCAAGTAGAACTTTATGAACTTAACATGAACATGATGGATAGAAGTCAGTGGACTGGCCTGGGAACCAGCCTGGGGTAATTTGTCTTTTTCTTCATTGTTCTTCTCCTTTGTGCTCAGATTGTCATGCCCTGTGCCCCTCTGTTTATCTATCAACCCCTTGCCTACAGATGTAATCACAAACCCCCTTGCCTTAGTAATAGATTGCTTACACCTGCATAATAAGCAGCTTAGTGACAAATTATGTTAGTTAGTCAAACAATAAAGTTGTACTGTATATGAGATTCTGTACTCCTGAGCTACAGGCTGCTCTCTCTCCTTTCAGATTGGCATGGAGACAGTCCCAGCTGGTAAGTTAAAGCTCCTAAAACTTTTTATTCAGACTCTGCGGTCACTCTGTTAAGACTTGTCATTTCACAGTCATTAGAAAATTACACAAACCCTTGACCCCTAAGTGTCCAGCAAACTTCAGTTTCATCAGGCATTCTATATCCAAGGAGAGGCCTTTTCTTCATCTTGACTTGGAATAGTCTCGCAGATTCCCTGGATTCCCTTCCATGGTCCCAACTCCTACCTGAATCCACCAAACAGTCACCTGGATTCAGAGGTAGACAGCTCCCAGGTCCTTGCCCAGTCCTCTGAGCAGTTCCTGCTACAAACTGAAGTTCACAGGGTCCAGCACATCTCAAAACCTACACAACTTCTGTTGCTAGAAACTCAAGGATCAACCAAGCCACAAACAAACAAAGGCTTATCCCTGTTAGGTCATACTTCTTAAGTCCTCTGGCAGATTAGCTGGCCCTAGGACCCAGAAGAAACTTCAGCCTCCCAGGAGGCAGCAGCCACTTAGGCCTTCCAGGATGCAACAGTGACCTTGGCTTTCACCAGATTCTGGTCTCATAGAAAACTCAAACTCAGTTCTCAATCCAGTAGCAGCCCAGCTCCCAGATGCTGGAACAATTCTGCTTCCTCCATCAGGAGTAAAAATTCTTGATTCTGTCTGTCAGTCCTTGGAGCTTTTCTTAAACACACACACACACACATTGGCTTCTGTCTCAGAAAATCTCTTCCTGTTATATCAGCAACAGGAGACAGAGTTCACACCTTCTGTTTCTTTTACCAAAGTACTCTTAGTTACTAAGGGCTAAGTACCTGCTAAATTAATTACCATTACAGGAAGCTAATGATTCTTAGAGGTAAGAGTGAAAAGATAGTACATTAGAGGGGAAGAATCAGCCCATGTGAAGGCACAGAGATGAGAGAGGGGATGCTAAGTGCAGGCAGCAGCTAGCAGTCCAGTTAAACAGTCCACTTAAATCCACTGTATATGAAAGGGAATAATAGGAAATAAGTCTGGAAAGGAAGGATGGTGCCAGATCATGGCCGGCCTAAAGGACTAAGTAGAAGAATGTGTATTTTATCCTAGAGCAAGGGAACAATGTGAAAATAGAAACATCTCAAGTAGTTCTCAATCATTCTCAATTTTTTTTGTCTTCAGACCCTAAGAAAGGGGCAGTTGTGAAGTTCTCAACAGAAATCATTTCATCTAATGAAGAACCTTCCCCCATTAGAACAATGCCTAGCACAGAGTACACATTTAATAAACACTAATGACTTTAGTTTAAAAAGGCCAAGGTCTTCCATTGCATTTAGGGCCATCTCTAGTCATCCTGCTCTATATCTGGCCACTAGACTGACCCAGATGGCTCTGGAGGAGAAAGTGAGGCTGGTGACTTTGCACATCTAATTCACAATCCAATTCACTTGCACATCTCACAGCATCATCTTCCTGATGTCATGGTGCTCTTTGAGAATGAAGGACAAATAACAACAACCTATCTACCTATCTCCAATCTCTTTCTGACACCATCTTCCTGACTTAACAGCCACCTACTGACCATTGATGCTGTTCTGACCCTGGTGGGCCCCACACAGCAGAGCACTTCAAAAATCATATGGTCATCTAGCCTAAACCCCTAATTTTACAGTTGAGCAAACTGAGGTCTCCGCAAGTTAAGTAATTTCCCCATTTTAATCCTGAAAAAACTATTCTGAGCTAACCTTCCCCCCAAGTCAATGTAGTATATAACTACAAGACCTCAGAAGAAAAAAAATTTTTTTAATTGTCAGGAAGTCCAAATGAATAAACTAAATACACAAGGGTGAACTACTTTGAGGAGTCCTTGATTTATGACCTTTATGTTGTTTTTGTCTTGTTATGGACTAAAATTGAGAGATATAATTAAAATTAATTAATTTAATTAATTATTATTAAGTTATATAGATTTAAAAATTATCCTTAGGTCATGGATGTAATCATGTATAGACTCAACAATATCACATATAAGACAACTGCGTATCACCAACCCCTGACATCCATACCCCCAAACCAAAAATGTATTCATTCCTTCCATGCCTCTGTCTCATTGACTTCTCCTCTTCTTTCAACATTCAGCTCAAGCATTTCCTTCCTGGATCTACCCACAACTACAAGTGCCCTCCCTCACACACTCTCTTGCATTTAACTACTTTGTATTTATTTGCATTATTCTCTTTGTCTTTATTTTTATACACTTACATATGCCCTTTCCTCCCCCATTAGAATGTAAGCTCTTTGTGGTAGGGATTGTTTATTTCATTGTAGTTGCACCTCCAGCACCTAGCAAGCCTTCTGGCAAATAGTAAACAAAGAGTAAATGCTTGTTAGCAGACTGTGCATACATGCTCATAAACCTAAGAAGTAACAGGATGTATGTATAGAATACACATCTGCCACAAACAGGCTTTTTTGGGAAAATTCATTTTGCTGGAACTACTTTTACTTTTAGGTTCTTTTCTAAAATATCTCAAAGATCCATACATAATGCTAAGACAGGCTACTACAAATTTTCTTCTTTTTATAACGTTTTAATTACCTCATGGGAGACAGGCCACACATACTTTTTTATTTCCATGACTGACAAGTTTAAACAATAACAACAAAAAACCTCTGATTCAGCAGCTTCAAAGCCAAGAAAATTGCTATCTTGAGACATACCTGTCAAGTATTTTGAAAGATTACACAAATATTTTTCCTCATCTCCTTTTAAACTACAAAGCAAGTCCTGACCAAAAGCTTTGCTTCATCTTACCCCTAGAGTACTTTGCTATTAGAACACTATAGTATATGTAGAATAATTAGTACTTAGAACACTTGTTGGCTGGGTGGAACCAGTAAGAACGTCAAGTTCTTTGAATATGTAATTTTATAGAGTAATACCCAAGATGGTTGCCTGGATGGAGTTCTCACAGCAATACATCAGCATAAAATCTAAAAATAGCAATATCAATGACAATCAAGAAATGCACTGAGGACCAACAATGGCTTCTTCCACCCACCTGTCCAAAGCCTACAGACAATAGGAAAGGAGATGCACCCACTGGGAATTCCAGCAGCTATGTTCAGCTAAACAGCCCTTTCGATTCCTGGGATACCAGAGACCAGCTAGAGATGTGTGCAGCCTGCAAAGTTCTCTATCTAATGGCAACAAGAGTGTGAGGCTCCCCCAAGGAAGCTCGAGGGTCATAGGAAACCTATAGGCTGGGCGATGACAACATGACCAAGGACCAACAACAATGACCAGTACAATGTGCTTCCTCTCTGGCGGTGCTTCAGTTTGGGCAGCACAGGCCCATTGTCTTAAAGATTGCTAGCATTCTGTTCCAAGAAACCATTTTTGTTTTGTTGTTCAGGTGTTCAATTATATCCAACCCTTTGTGATCTCATGGACCATAGCACACCAGGCCCTTCTAACTTTCGCTATCTCTCAAAGTCTGACCAAGTTCAGGTTCATTTTTTCTAAGATACTATCTAGCCATCTCATCCTCTGCCATCCCCTTTTCCTTTTGTCTTCAATATTTATTTTCCAATGAGTCCTGTCTTCTCATTACAGGCCCAAAGTATTTAAGCTTCACCTTCAGTATAGAGGGCCTTAAATCTCTAGTGCTCTGAACATCCAAGATCCAGAGAGCCTAACCCCAAGTAGATGTCAGCACAAGAATCAAGTTGACATGGGTTTAGAATAAACAGGGTATAGCATCCCATCTAAAAGCATAGGAGAAGGCAGATCCTAGCCCTAGCACAAAGCTCCACTTCAGGAAGTGTGCCTGGAGAGATGAAGAAACACTAGAAACAAGTCAAAATAAAGAATTATATAAGATCCAAATATAGCTAAGAATCCAACCTAAAAGGAGAAAGCAACTCCATAACAACCTCTAGCAAAGACTCAATGGGGAAAAATGGATTTTCTTTAAGTACAACATGAGCACCTAAAAGAAATGAAGCAAGAGCTTTTTTTAACTAAATAAATGGTGTGGAAGAAAATATTGTAATGAGAATAAAAAACTTATGAAAGTGGTAAGTAAAAGACTGTCTGAAAACCGAAATGGACTAAACAAAAGCCAGCTACTTCATGTGATGACAAGAAACAGCAGGAAAGAAGAAAGAGAGAGAGAAAGGAAGGAAG
>JAQQSW010014607.1:0-12070 GCA_028646575.1 Pseudocheirus occidentalis | reverse complement strand
GACAAGGACAAGGTAGAGGACAGAACAAGGTGGGGGGATATGAAGGAGGGACATATGATCACTGTCACAATATGTCCACTATGAAGATGTCCTGTATAATCACACCTACACAGCCTGTATTGAATTGGTTATCCTTCCAGCAGTGGTGGGTGACAAGGGAGGAATTGAAAGAATCTAGAATTTAAAGCTCTGCAATACCTGCAACTAGGAATTAAGATATACAGGGGTTGGGGTAGGGAGATCCTCCCTGCCCTACCAGAAAGTTAGAGAGCAGACCAGGAGAGGGACTCTATAGGGGGATCTCTGTTTGGGGGTTGGAGTAGGGGAAAGACGGAGAGAAAATTTGTAATTCAAAAATCTCATGAAAATGAATGATGTAAACAAGAAAACAAATAAAAATTTATGACATTAAAAAAAGATACCCAGAGGAAAACTCCTAGGAATGTTACAGCCAGGTTCTGGGGTCCCCAGATAAAGGAGAAAATATTACAGGATGTTTGCTCCTTTTCCCAGCACATTATTTGACTTTTAATGTTAAGGTATGTTATACTAAGTCAAAAATCTAGTCATTTGATTTCTTTTTGTTTTCCACTCTCTAGGAGAATAATTACTCATAACAAGTCAACTTATCTTTGTCTAGGTATAATATCCATTATAAAACAAGCAAATAAAGAAAGTTTCAAATAGCAGGAAAATGAGAGAGGGTGGAGACAGGATGTTTGTTTAACAGGAACTCACTTGAACTCCTCTAAGTTCTTCTCCAAATAACTTTAAACCTAATACCTCCAAGAGAATTCTGGAGAGGCAGAACCAATGGAATGTCATGGTGAAACAATCTTACAGTCCAAAAGTCTTAGGAGCTTACCAGGAAAAGTCTTTCTTAACAAGTGATAGGGGGCCTCAAGAGCATAGGACAGGCATTAAAGGCAGGGCCTTGGTGGAGACTGCATCATATGAGAACACAGATGGTAGGAGAGGCTGATAAGTAGTCAGAAGGGGACCATTTGCAAGAACTGGGCGCAAGACTATGTTGTGTTGTCTAAACACTGTTCTGGGTCTCATTTCTGAAACTAAAAGGAAAGCTAACACACTAGTGTAGAAGTCCTTGGTAAACAGGAGACCAATTTACATTTCTAAAATGGAGAGTGGGGGCTCTTGTCTCAGTTCAAGAGTGGAGAGGAGAACTATTGCTTTCCTTAGTTGCATCTACAAGGCCAGAGAGAGTACTCCCAGGCTCAGAGGAGGGAGGACCCCAATTATGCTTCCTGGGCATAGGACTACTTGTGGAAATCTTCTTGTTAGAGTACAGGTCAGGAGAGCAGTGACCACATCTCTTCTTGGATCATAACAACTAGGAACAACTGAAAACTTTCAAACCCCTAGAACTATCATTTAAAATGGCAGGACAAAAACCTGAACTTTAACTTAACATTAAAAGTCAAATAATGTGCTGGGAAGAGGAGCAAACAACAAAAACAAAAAGAACCTGACCATAGAGAGGTATTATGGAGATGGAGAAGATGAAGACACAAAGATAGAAGAAGACAATGAGATCAAAGCATCTACATGAAAAGCCCCAAAAGGGAAAAAAATTATATTAACTGGACACAAGCTGAGACAGAATTCCTTAAAAAGTAGAATGGGTCAAATGGAAAAGGTTTACAAAAGCTCACTAAAGACAACATTTCCTTAAAAATTAGAATTGGGCAAGTGGAAGCTAGTCACTACATGAGAGGAAGAAACAAGTAAAACAAAATGTTAAAAAATAATGAAAACTAGAAGAAAATGAGAAATATCTCTTTGGGGAAAAAGAAACAACTGAGCATGAAAATAGAAGAGATATAATTTAAGAAACACTGGACAATCTGAAATCCATGATGAGAAAATATGGCCTAGATATATTTGAAGAAATTATCATGGAGAACTGCCCTGGGATTCAGTAAGATAAAACTGTTTAGATTCCTATTTGGGAAGATGATAACTTGTGACTCCTAAGAACCTTAGCATTGTTAGGGCAGTTGGAAGGAGTATAAATAGACAAGGGTATAAGAGTGAGTTGACTTTCATGGGATGATTAAAAAAAATTAAAGGATGATGAAGAAGGATGCACTGGGAGAAGGAAGAATTAAATAGAACACTAGAGAAAATTATCTCAAATATAAGAGGTATGAAATGATTAACTTTTGTAGAAGAGGTGAAAATGGTCTGAGATTGACAATACTTGAACCTTATTCTCATTGGAATTGGCTCACAGAGGGAATAATATACACGCTCAGTTGGGTATAGAAAACTATCTTACCCTGCATGGGAGCAGGAAGGGAAAGGGAAAAGAGTAGTGCTCTTTATGAAAAGGAGGTTGGATTAATAGCAGTCCGTAGTCAGAAGCAATACAGATTTTTGTGAAGAAAGAATAAAAAGCAAGCAAGAAAGGGAGAAATGGGGGAAATGGAAGGAGGGAAACATACAGTTAATAACCATTACTGTGAATTTGAATTAAATGAACTCACCCAGAAAGTAGAAACAGGTAACAGGATGTATTTTTTAAAATGAGAATCTGACAATGTGTTGTTTATAAGAAATATTTCAGAGACATGCAAATGGAATAACAAGAAGAGACTGAAGCAAAATATATTGAGCTTCAGCTGAAGTTAAAACAAAAGAGGGAATTGAAATTATAATCTCAGACAAAGTCAAAGCAAAAATGGACACAATTAAAAAGAGACAAGCAGGAACATTACATTTCACTAAAAGTCCAATAGATATGAAATAATATCAATTCTAAATGTATATGCATCAAAGGGTAAAGAATCTAACTTCTCAAAGAAGCGACTTACAAGAGGAAATATAGAACAAAATTATACTCAATTTTTCCTTGTCAGAACTAGATAAATCTAATCACAAAACTGTAGAAAACAGTTTAAAAATTTAGAAAAGTTAGCTATGACATTTCTCTGAATAAAACTGAATAGGCTTAGAAAATAATATAACCTTTTCTCAGTGGCACATGAAATGTATGCAAAAATTCACCATGTATTATGTTATAGAAGCCTCAAAAATGTAGAAAGGATGAAAGATTAAATGCTTCATTTTCAAATTATAATGCAATAAAATTACATTCAATAAAGGGAAATAGAACACATTAAAATTAATTGGATACAAAATAATCAAGTCCTAAAGAATATGTCTGTAAGGGTGGCTGGGTGGCACAGTGAATACAGCACCAACCCTGGAGTCAGGAGGAGCTGAGTTCAAATATAGCCTCAGACACCTAACACAAATTTAGCCATGTGACCTTGGGCAAGTCACTTAACTTTAATTGCCCTCCAAAAAAGCAAAAAAAGAAAAGAATAAAAAAAGAAAAAAAGAATATGTCTGTCAAGGAACAAATAATAGAAAAAATAATTTCATCAAAGAGAATGATAATAATGTGACAATATGACAAAATTTAAGGGATGAAGCCAAGGCAATTCTAACGAGAAAATTAATTTCTCAATTTTTTTCCATCAATAAAATAGAGAAAGAGCACATCAATGAATTGCTCATGCAACTAAAAAAGAAAAAGAAAACTAGATAAAAAAGAAAAATCTTCAAATGAATACCAAATTGAAAATACTGAAAACCAAAGGTGTGATTAATAAAACTGAAAATTAAAAACAGTATTGAGCTAATAAATGAAAAGGGGAGCTTGTTTTATGGGGTAAGAGCAGTAAGATAGATAAACTCTTTGCTAATTTGACTTAAAAAACAAATTTTCAGCCTTTCCCCCAAGATGGCGCCGAAGGCGAAGGAAGCCGTTGTCCCCCCCAAGACAGAAGCCAAATCCAAGGCCTTGAAGGTCAAGAAGGCAGTGCTGAAGGGTGTCCATAGCCACAAAAAGAAGAAGATCCGAACATCCCCCACCTTCCGATGACCCAAGACACTAAGACTTCAAAGGCAGCCCATATACCCTCAGAAAAGTGCCGCTCGGAGAAACAAGCTTGATCACTATGCCATCATTAAGTTTCCCTTGACCACTGAGTCTGCTATGAAGAAGATCGAGGACGACAACACCCTTGTTTTCATTGTGGACGTCAAGGCCAGCAAGCATCAAATCAAGCAGGCCGTAAAGAAGCTGTATGACATCGATGTGGCCAAAGTCAACGCACTTAACCGGCCTGATGGAGAGAAGAAGACCTATGTTCGTCTTGCTCCAGACTACGATGCATTAGATGTTGCCAACAAAATTGGAATCATCTAACTTACTGTGTCCAGCTGTGTCCCATTCCACCTACAATAAAGAGTTTTCCAGAAAAAAAATTTTCAATATCAAAAATTTAAAAAAAGGTTTATTCACCAGTAATGAAGAAAATATTAAAGCAATCATTAGGAAATATTTTCCCCAACTATATTCAATAAATCTGGCAATCTAAGTGAAATAGATGAATATTTATGAAAATGTGTATCTCCCAGATTAAAAGAAGAGGAAAGAGAATACTTAAATAACTGCATCTTAGAAAAATGAATTGAAAAAGACATTAATATGCTTCCTAAGAAACAAAATCAAGGAACAGATGAGTTCACAGGCAAATTTGACCAAACATTAAAACAACCACAATGGAGAAGGAAATAATTTATAACCAAACAAGAGATAGAGAATATTACAAAATGTAAAATGGATAATTTTTATTATATTAAATTAAAAAGGTTTTGCACAAATAATACTATATAAAATGTTTGGGAAAATAGACAAATAAGGAGTCCTACAAAATTACTTTTATGAAACAAATTTGGTGCTGATACATAAAGAGGAAGAGCTAAAATAGAAAGAAAATTTTAGACCAGTTTTCATAATGAATACTGAATCAAAAATTTTAAATAAAATACAATCAATGACATTATGGCAATATATCACAAGGATCTTACACTATGACCAGGTATGATTTAAATCAGAATGAAGGGTTGGTTGAATATTAGGAAAAACATCAACATAATTGACCATATTAACAACAAAACCAATAGAATTGATATTATATCAAGAGATGCAGAAAAAAAAACCTTGACAAAATGTAACACTCATTCCTTTTATAAAGATTAGAGAACATAGGAATACATGAACCTTTCCTTAAAATGATAAGTAGTAAGTATTTAAAACCATCAGCAATATTATCAGTAATGGAGAGAATCTAGAAGCTCTCCCAATAAGATCAGATGCGAAGCAAAGATGCCCATTACCACAACAATTATTCAATATTATACTTGAAATGTTAGCTATAGCAAGAAGAGAATAAAGATATTGAAGGAATTAAAACAGTTAATGAGGAAACTATCACTCTTTGCAGATGATTTGATGGTATACTCACAGAATCCTGGAGAATCACGTTTAAAAAAAAATTTCTTGAAATATACAACTTTATCAGAGCCATGGAATATAACATAAACCCACATAAATGATCAGCATTTCTATATATTACCAAGAAAGTCCAGCAGCAAGAGAAGGAAAGAGAAATTTCATTTAAAATGACTAGAAAATGTAAGATACATGGGAATCTACCTGCCAATATACACCCAGGAACTATATGTAAATAATTTCAAAGCACTTTTCATACAAATAAAGTTATATCTAAATAATTGGAAAAATATCAATTGCTCATCTCTTGGTCAAGTCAATATAATAAAATGGCAATTCCAACTAAAACAATTTACTTATCCAGTGGCATATCAATCATCTTACCAAAAAAAAATTGTTAGAGATAGAAAAAATAACAAAATTCATCTGGAAGAATAAAAGTTCAATACTATCAAGGAAATTGATGAAAAAAAAAACAAGTGGGAAGGAAGGTGGCCTAGCTGTAACATATCTGACACTATATTATAAAGTTGTAATAATTAAAAATACCTAGTATAGGGGTGGCTAGGTGGCACAGTGAATAGAGCACCAGCCCTGGAGTCAGAAGGACCTGAGTTCAAATCCAGCCTCACATACTTAACACTTACTATCAGTGTGAACTTTGGCAAGTCACTTAACCTCAATTTCCCTGCCTTCCTCCCTCCAAAAAAAAGATGCCTGGTATTGGCTAGGAAATACAGTGATGATTCAGTGGAATGGAGTAGGTACACAAGAGACAGTAAATTCTCATATTCACTTAGTATTTGATAAACCCAAAGAACCCAGCTTCTAGTTTAAGAACTCAGAATTTGAAAAAGAAAAACTTCTGGGAAAACTGGAAAACAGTATGGCAGAAATGATGTATAAACCAACATCTTCTGCTGTATCACAAGATGAGGTCAAAATGGATACATGATTTAGACATAAAAGGTGATGCCATAAGCAAATTAGGAGAGCAAGGAACAATTTATCTGTCAGATCTATGGAGAGGGAAATAATTTAGAACCAAACAAGAGAGATAGAACTATTACAAAATGTAAAATTGATAATTTTCATTATATTAAATTAAAAAGTTTTTTCATGAACAAAACAAATGCAACCAAAATTAGAAGGAAAGTAGAAAACTGGGAAACAATCTTTATAGCAAGTGTCTGTGATAAAGACCTCTTTTCTCAAATATATAGAGAACTAAGTCAAATTTTTAAAGAATACAAATTATTCCCTAATTTATAAATAGTCAAAGGTTATGAACAGGAAGTTTTCAGATGAAGAAATCAAAGCTGTCTATAGTCATATGAAAAAAGTGTTCTAAAACATTATTGATTAGAGAAATGCAAATTATGACAACTCTGAGGAACCACCTCACCTCTATCAGATGGGTTACCATGACATAAAAGGAAAATGAGAAATGCTAGAGAGGATGTGGAAAAATTGAGACAATAATGCACTGTTGCTGGAGTTATAAAGTAGTCTGACCATTCTGGAGAACAATTTAGAATTTAGCCCAAAACTCTGTAAAGCTGTGTATCCCCTTTGACTCAGCAATATCACATTTAGGTCTATATCCAAAAGAAATAAAAGAAACATGAAAAGGTGTTATATGACAAAAATTCTTTTATTTGATAGCTAAGACTTACAAACTGAAGGGATGGTAAAAATTCAGGATCAACTGAACAATTTGTGTTGTATGATTATGATAGAATGCTAAAACCTGAGAAGATTAATCTGAACTGATGCAAAGTGAAGTGAGAATAGACAAGGGATTTTTGCGTACAGTAACAGCAATATTATACAGTGATTAACTATAACAAGTTTGTGATTCTTGGAAATGGCAATGATAAAATATAATTCTGATGAATTTATGAAGAAAAGTGCAATCTACCTCCAGACAAAGAACTGATGACATCTGAATGCCAAAGTGTACTTAAAAAACCCTTTTTATTGGTTCTCTTGTCTGTCTCTCTCTGTCTCTCTGTCTCTCTGTCTCTGTCTCTGTCTCTCTCTCTCTGTCTCTCTTTCTCTCTGTCTCTCTCTCTCTATGTCTCTCTCTCTCTCTCATTTGTATCTTCTTTGCAACTTGTAATAATATGGGAATGTTTTTCATTGCTGCACATGTAAAATTTGTATAATCTATGTCAAAGTGCTTGCCTTCTCAAAGATAGGGGAAAAAGGAGGAAACATGAAACTCAAAAATTATTTTAAAATCAATGCTAAAAATTGTTTTTCTGTACAATCCAGGAAAAAATAAAACATTCTTCAACAAAAAGTACAGGAAACTCTGAAAGGATATGTGATACATAAATTCAGGAGATTGATTAGAGAATGAACAAATTCTTCTGCTCCCAGAAGCACCTAAGATGTATTAAATATTAAGTTCCATCCCTAAAAGATCATTTTTGAATGCAGTTAGTGGGCTAACAAAGACTTGTTACTCAGCATTATTATTTTGAAGATTATCAGCATCCTTCTTTTGTAATGGGTTGCCGCTACCATTAGCATCTGAAAATCCATTCTGAGCTATATTACCCTTTCTCTACCCTCTCAAGCAACTGACACTGCTACTCAGTGAATTGCTAACCCCTGATATTGCTACTATTAGGGGTTGATGTCCTCTCCCTATCTTTTTACATTCCTCCTCCCTTTGTCACCTTGTTCACAGAGAAACAAAATCTAGAACTCTTGTTTAAAACTATGTTGCCCAACTACATTTCCAATTATTCAGACTCTGAAATTTTCATGACCTCCTCCATGGCTCATGGGGCACTCCATTAGAAACTAACTCCTTTATAAAGTAGACTGTATATAAAGACGGAAAAGAATAATTTATTAAGCTCCTGCTGTGTGCTAAACACTGTTCTTTGTATTTTACAAATGTCTCATTTGATCCTCACAACAACCCTTACAGTAGAGTTATGGAAACTGTGGCAGATTAAATTAAATTACTTGGCCAAGGCCACACAGCTAGCCACTGTATGAGGACAAATTTAAAGTCAGTTCTTACTGACTGCAGGCACTCTATTCAATGTGCCCATAAGTGATCCTTATCTTCTTATAGAAAGGGCTTCTAGTTAACTTTCAACTCAATTCACCAGGAACTGAAGTTAAACCAAACAGCCCCAAATCTGTATCATAAATTAATTACTCACAAGGCGCCAAGGATGCTTGTGAGGTGGATGGGGTAAACTAACTAAAGCTGCAATGTATCTATACCATAGCATTCCATCTTGAAATAGAAATATAATAGTAAATGCTAGATTTTAGATGGTGCTTAAATATGTGCTAATAATTTATTGTGAAATAACATTGCTTAAATGATATTGTGTGTAGTATGCCTTTATATAATATAGATTTGGACTTACTCCTCTCAAAAGGTCTTCATTTATCAAGGAATCTTGATGTAAGATATGATGATCCTGAAATATTGTTGAATCATTTTGCCTATGAAACAGAAAAAATATAAAACAGATTAAAACAAAACATTGGCAATATTATTACTCAAAAAACACAGTTGATCAATACAGCTATTTTCTTATCATTACAAAGTCTTTATATGAATGATCTATATACATTTTGAGTGTCCTGATTAAGTGAAGGAAAAAAGCAAGTTTTTGTAAATGACTTTCTATATCAGATTAAATTCCTCTGTGTTTATTATTTGATGATTTAAAAATGGATTTTATTCCATATAGCAAAAGGGAAACTTAAAGTCTTTAAAGAGAATACATCATATATATATATATATATATATATATATATATATATATATAAAATCTAAGAGATTCTTTACTAAATATAATCACAGAGATAACTCTGTTCACTGACATCTAGGTTAATGTAAAATAATATGGAATAAAATATGAAGATTAAAACTCACCAAACATAGTTTCTAATTTCCTGAAGGGTACTTTCTGCAAAATTAAGATGGAAGAGTGATTTCTTGTAGATGGTGGAATGTTCCAGGTAATTACTGATGTCAATTGCCATGAGCTCCATTTTCTCCCAGCTTCCCCATCTCCTATCACTTAGATGACTTCTGCCACTTCTCCTTTCTTCCAGTCCATTAAGACAGTGGTCTTAATCCTTATGAAGGCTAACATCTCTATTTGCTCAAAACGACCCATTCCATGCTATTTTCTCTAAGAATTCCACCCCCACACACACTCTGCCATTCCCACTCTCTTACTTATTTTTATTTTCTTCTTCTTCACTGCCTCATTTTCTACTACTATCCTACTTCCTGCATTTCCTACTTCCCCTTTTCTACAATTCCTGCTCTTGTATCCTGCAGAAAGAACCCTCACTTGGTTTTTTGATCCCCACTGTCACTTTAAATCTCTTTTATCCCTTTTGTATCTGAAAGTCCTCAAAAAGGCTGTCTACATTAGGTACCTTCTCTTTCTTTTCTTTCACTCTCTTTTTCTTTTTTTGCTTTTTGGAGGGGGGAATGCAGGGAAACTTGGGTTAAGTGACTTGCCCAAGGCCAAATAGCTAGTTTTGTGTTAAGCATCTGAGGCTGGATTTGAACTCAGGTCCTCCTGACTCCAGGACCAGTGCTCTATTCACTGCGCCACCTAGCTGCCCCTCACTCTCTTTTCATTGGAATTGTTATTTAGTTCAGTTATGTCTGATTCTTTGTGACCCCATGGATCATAGCATGCTAGGCCCTTTTATCTTCCATTATTTCAAGAATCTTTCCAAATTCATGTTCATTGTTTTCATGACACTGTCTAGTCGTCTCATCATTTGGTGTCCTCTTTTTTTAACTTTAATATTTCTGAACACCAGGAGCTTTTTGAGTGAGTCCCATTTTCTCCTTAAGTAGCCAAAGTATTTAAACTTTAGCTTCAGTTTTTGACCTTCCAGTGAATAGCTTGACTTAATTCGTTTAAGTATTGACTGATTTGATCGTCTCACTGTCCAAGGGTCTCTCAAAAATCTTGTCCAGCACCACAATTTGAAAGTATTAATTCTGTAGCCCTCAGCTTTCCTTATAATGCAACTCTTACAGACAGACATTGTTACTCGAAAAACCACAGCTTTGACTATACAGACCTTTGTCAGCAAGGAGATGTCTCGACTTTTTAGTATGCTGTCCAGATTTGCCATAGCTTTCCTTCCAAGGAACAAGAGTCTTTTAATTTGATGGTCACAGTCACTGTTTGCTGTGATCTTTGAGCCCAATAATATAAAATCTGACATTGCTTCCATTTCTTCTCCCTCTATTTGCCAGGAAGTTATGGGACCAGTTGCCAAGATCTTAGTTGTTTTGATGTTAAGCTTCAAGGCAGTTTTTACACTCTCCTCTTTCACCCTTATCAAGAGGTTTCTTAATTACTCTTCTCTTTCTGCCATTAGAGTAGTATCATATGCATATCTGATATTATTGATATTTCTCCCAGCAACTTTAATTCCAGCTTGTGATTCTTCCGGCCTGGCATTTCTCATGATGTACTCTGCATATAAATCAAATGAATAAGGTGACAGTATACCGCCTTGTACTGCTTTTCCAATCTTAAACCAATAATTTATTACATGTTGAGTTCTAACTGTTGCTTTTTGGCCCACACACAGGTTCCTCAGGAGATAAATAAAATCATCTGGTACTCTGATCTCTTTGAGGACTTGCCACACACACACACACACACACACACACACAAAACCAACAATTTTGAGACTTCTTGGTTACCCTTAATGTGGTTTAATCCTTCTGCAAAAATGGTTTACTGGGGTGTGAACACTGTGCTTGTGATATCATCTTAGAACCACAGGTGAGAGAGGTGGATCAGATGAATTTACCAGATCATGTAAAAAGCAAAGGAATTACAAGAAAACAAAACAAAGGAAACAACAACAATAAAAAACTTGTCCTTCTGCTTCATTGACTACACTAAAACTTTTGACTTTTTAGATCACAACAAAAATGTAGCTAGCCCTTAAAGAGGCCATCTCATGTTTATGCTTCATCTCACCTACTCAGTGTTGATGAGCCACATTGATTTGTGATAAGAATATGATCCTGGAGAGATGGGCTGAACACTACCATAGTGGTCTCAACAGACTGTCATCAATCAATGATGAAGTCATTGACCATTTATCTCAGACTGAAGTCAATCCTTCTCTAGCTGAAGTTCCAACTGAAGAAGAGGTTTTGAATGCCATTAGACTCCTTTTATGTGGCAAAGCATCTAGTGCTGATTCTATTCTAGCTGAGATTTAAAAGGTGGAGAGTCCATTGATTATACAAAAACAGACTGAAATTTTCTGGGTTACATGGCAAGAAGAGATTATCACCCAGGATTTCAAGGATGCCTCCATTGTCCATCTCTATAAAGGCAATAAATTGTCCTACGACAGTCATGGCGGGGAGGGTATCTCTTTCTTAATCCTTGCTGGCAAGATTCTTTCCAGAGCCCTCCTTAATAGACTGATCCTCCACCTAAAAGTTTGTCTTTTGCTTGAGAGTAAGTGTGATTTCTGAAAGGCTAAAGTATGACTTATATGGTGTTTGCTGCCCAATAACTCCTGGAGAAATGCCAACAGCAGAACAAATACCTGTTTTCAGTCATTGTAGATCTGACCAAGGTCTTTGATAATAACAATTGTGAGAGCTAATGGAAAATTATGTCAAAATTTGGTTGCCTGGACGTAATGTTAATGAAATCAGAAGATCTTCCATGCCCCTTTCTATTGGCACCTAGTAAAGGC
>JAQQSW010014606.1:0-12070 GCA_028646575.1 Pseudocheirus occidentalis | reverse complement strand
CTTCTTTTCTTTTTCTTTCCTTCATGATTTTTTTTTTTGGACAAAGCTAATGTGGGAATTTGTTTTGCAAAACTACATACTTGTATTATGTTTTGTTTTTCTTGCCTTCTCAATGGGTCAGGGAAGAGAGATAACGAGAGGATAGAATTTAGAACTGAAAACTGAATTAAAAAAATTAAAAAGGAAGTTTGACTATGACATAAAAAGTTAACTTATTTAGATATCTATAATACTAAATCTTCCCATGCAAAAAAAAAGATAAACATACAAAAATCCACTAGCTATATAACAATTAGGAATGGTGACTGCTATTGAGATCACACACACACACACACACACACACGTTTATATTGTATGGATAGTGATTACTTACTGGTTCCTGTATCAGCAATCGATTCTCCATAATGTTTTGATTAGTTCGAGGGACCATTGGCCTTTCTCCAGTATAAAGACCTTCATCTTCAAGGTATCTTGGCTGCATATTTTCAGGGATTTTTTTATAAATGGGCACTAGGTAGAAAAAAAATCAATATCATACTGTGCCTTCGAACTATTTAAAGAGATATAGTCTATTGGGAGGTAGTATGGTATAGTGGAGAGATGGATTTAGAATCAGGAGTGAGTTCAAATCCCTTGACCAATACTTGTATTTCTTAAGGCCAATCATTAAACTCTTCTGAGTTCTTCATCTGAAAAATGAATAATAATATACTGTAAAGACAAATGAGATAATGTGCAAAAAATTGACTTCAAAACATTAAGTAGTGTATAAATGCCAGTTGTTATTTCCATTGTTGGTCTTTTAAGCTGTTCTTAATTTTATGATGACCTGAGACATGTTTTGCTATTTCTTTGCAAACAAGTTAATTTTCCAAGTTAACTTTCTAGAACTGATATAATAAAAAATTAACTGTGTAGATTCACGCTATCAAATTATATAAGTACATGTTCCCATTATATCTCCTAAATTTTTATATATTCAATTAACTACTTGTCCAATAGGCTTCCAATGTGACCTTGGGCAAGTCACTTTAACTTTCTGTAACTCATTTCTCTCATTTGTAAAATGAAGGGGTTCAGTCTGATGAACTCCATAGTATATTCAAGTTTATTTTTTATATTATTCATTATATATATCAATTATATTATTCATTATAACATTTGTTATAATGCTTCCCCCCCCTTAACTTCTGCTCCATACTGTTATACATAGATTGAAATTTCTTGTAGACAGGAACCATAGACTATCTCTGTATATTTTTTTGCACCTGGAAGAGGATGTTCTTAATAAATACTTCTTGAATGAATGGAATGAATGAATGAGTGATGATTACTCTCTAGAATGGTTGGATCAGTTCACAACTCTACCAACAATGCATTAGTGTCCCAGTTTTCCCATATCTCCTTCAACATCCAACATTTTCCTTTTTTGTCCTATTAGCCACTCTCATAGGTGTGAGGTGGTACCTAAAGTTGTTTTAATTTGTATTTCTCTGTTCAGTAGTGATTTAGACCATTTAAAACATATACCTATAGATACTGTTGATTTCTTTGTCTGAAAACTGCCTACTCATATCCTTTGACCACTTATTAATTGGAGAATGACTTGTATTTTTATGAATTTGACTCAGTTCTCTATAATTTTGAGAAACAAGGCCTTTATTAGAAATGTTTGTTACAAAATTTTTTGCCCAGTTTCCTGCTTTCCTTATTTTTTTCATTGCATTGATTTCATTTGTGCAAAAACTTAAATTTTTTTAATTTGCATTTTTGGAGAAGGGAAGGCAGGGCAATTGGGGTTAAGTGACTTCCCCAAGGTTACACGGCTAGTAAGTGTTAAGTGCCTGAGGCTACATTTGAACTCAGATCCTCCTGACTCCACAGCCAGTGCTCTATTCACTGTACCACCTAGCTGCCCCAAACTTTTAAATTTTATGTAGTCAAAATTATCTAATTTACATTTTGTAATGTTCTTTATATATTCTTTGGTCCTAAATTATTCCCTTCTCCATAAATCTAACAGATAAACTATTCCACACTTTCTTAATTTGCTTATGGCGTATATTTATATGTGTATATATTATATATATTTACCTATATACCTTTTATATGTAAATCATGTACACATTTTGGCCTTATCATGGTATACATTGTGAGATACTCTTGATCAACCTTTTGCTGAAAATGATACTGTATACAGTCAGATGGCACCTCCTTCTCATCTCTTGTTAAATATACAAATCTCCTAGAAGGTGCCCTATTGGTTACATACTAGTAACTCAGGGACTAGAGTGGGTGAGCACATTAATGTAACCTAGAGAAACTCTTAAAAATATTCCTGATTCCTGTGACTGTTGATTTGATTTAGGATAGATGTGAATAGTGATGTAAAGGTAGGGGGGAGAGGGAAAGAAAAAAAAGAAAGGATATAAACTAACCCTATCCTTCAAAATTTTCCAATTAGCCAGGGAAAAAATGGGAAGATTCTCCCCTTGGTCTTAGCCTTCACATGTTAAATTATTCTTTTAGCCCATTGAAAAAAGGCAGTTCATGCTGAGCCTGAACTATCCTCACTCTCTATACTCTCAGTCTCTTCCACAGTGTCTCCAGTGTTCTTAAGGAACAACTCAGATCCAAATCAAATCAAGCTTTCTAGGTTTATCTTCAGCAAATCAGAAATCTTGTGTGGTGTTCCCTACTGACCTGCCTTCTTAGCATTCCTCTAGCTTGAAACCTTGCCCAGATCCTAAGCAGACTCCCACTCTTTAGTGTCATTTATGCTATACTCCAGAGGTACCTAATGGTGTAGAAGGAACAACAAAGAATTCTAAGTCTCCTTAGAGATTGTTCTAAGACAACACTCATTTCAAAGACGTTCTCTGACTCCAGTTTCTTTCCTCTGTGGGCATTTCTAAAGGCTTTGTACTCTTGTTTTCTCTTCTTTCTCTTCACTTCCCCCTCAGAGATATCATCTATTCCCACATGTATAATTAACTTCACAAACTTTCTGGGCTTCTCACATAACTCTCTTCCAATTACCAGTCTATCCTAAAGGGATACTGGGAGGATCAAGAAGTTATAGTTTTCTGAATATCTGAGATGCAACATGTCATATAAAAGTGAAATTTTATTCTCTTAACATGATTCTACACTTATTGGAATTCTTCTAGAGCTAAATTTTCAGGCAGAGATGATTTAAGAAAAAGGAGACACAAGAGGAAGAAAGCAATATGAATTTGTTACTGAGCTGATGAAATACTTCAAATCACAAAGACTGAGAAAAGAGTGTTCCCTCATGATAATCAATCACTGTAACACACCATCTGGTGATGAATATTTCTGACTTTTTTTTCATTCCCTTTTTTCAAGAGATGAAAATAATCTTTTCAAAGAAAAAGATAAAATAGGTTAGAAATCAGAAGTAGTCATAGTAATCTTGCTTCTTTTAAAAGGAATTACTCAAGCATGGATTTTGATTGTTCTTAAACATTGGTCTTTAGACATATATATATTGTAAATCATTTAAGCTGTTAAACTGAATGTATGTTTTATTATATTTGTAGGAAGATTTCTACTAACTCAGCTGCAAATAAAATCTATCAGTTACTCAAATCTTAGGAGAGCATGTAGAAATGGTTTATCTGTCAAAGCTAAAATTTGTCAATCAGGTAAATACCTATCCATGTTCTACCATTTAAAGAACATTAGTGATTAGTTAGTTCAACTTCCCATTCAATGAAGGAATCTTCTGTATTCACGACTTCCACTTCCTTACCATTCACTAATTCTTAAAGCCTTAGAATATAGCTTTTGCCTCTATTTCTTCAGTGTATCTTCTCTTTTGACTTCAACACGGACTTCCCAGTCATTAGATTGAATGGCTTTTCTCATGCCTCTTTGATCTAAGGACCTCCTTGACTGACCTGTGAACATCCATCATTACCTTTTCTCTTCTTTTTGTTTCCATGGAACTGTACTACACTTCTTTTCTTACCTCTATGATATATTCTTCCCTATTCTGCCACCTTTTACTGTCTCTTTTTATGGCCGATCAGTATGGGCATTACCAAAAATTCTTTCTTCCCCCTTCTTTTCTGTCTCTTCAGTTTCTCCCTCAGAGAGCAATCTTATCTATTTACATAGCTTCTATGCAGATGACTCACAAATCAATGTATTCAAGTCTGATCTCTCTCCCAAGTTCTAATTCACCTTTTCTAAAAGTCATCTCATTCCCTTCTTTTGTCTGAAATCACAAAAGTTGATTAAAATTTCAAGAGATCTTTCTTAAAGTATCATCAACTAGGGATGCCTCTCCTTTGGCTTCTAATAGATTCTGAAATTAATTTCTCAAGTGAAACTTGCTTGGAATAATTTATAACTATAGAAATATGAAGAAGACTGGTCTATTTGAACCTGGGAGATTTTAATTAAAAAGAAAAAAGAATCACCAGAGTACAATGTTTTTAGAACACTGGAAAACATTACTAAGTGAGGTTTTGGAATATGAATATTTAAAAAGTTGGACAGATATTTCACATCTACAGTGAGACAAAGCCTGAGTGTAGGAAGGAGTAGAATTAGTGGCACCCCGTTTTCCATTCTATGTAATCCTTACTTTGTTTTCAAGAAAGCAATCAACAAGCAAAAGAGACAAAATAGAAACATCTAATACCTGTAAGAGAACTGGGTCTGAAGAGAATTTCTTTTTCCTTTTCCTTTATTACATGGATGCTTTCATATTCTGCAGCTCTTACTACCAGAAAATCATGGATCGTCTGACCTAAGTCCAGCAAGAAGTCATTAGCCTCTTTCTCGTTAATAAGTTCCTTTTCATCCTGTAATTGCATTAAATAAAAAAAAAAACATTGTTCATACTGTATTTTGTTATTTTTCTAAAAAAGAATTCTTATTTTAAATTATACATTAATAAGTTTTAATATACATCACACTGATTTCTCTTCCTATTTTGTTTTTTAAAAAGCATAAGCCTAATTGTTGCCTGATTCCAGTGCCTGTAAAAGGCATTGGAATAATCTTCATTAATATGAATAATAACTCTCATATATATAATACACACATATATAATATCACTTTGAAGTTTGGAAAGTGCTTTCCTCAAAACAAGCCTGTGATATACTGTAGATATTATATGTTATGTATGACAGGTATTATACCCATTTTTCAGGTGAAGAAACTAAGGCTCAGAGAGGTTCACTGACTCACCCAAGGGAAAAATCAGAGTTGTCAGTTGAATTAATGAATGTTATCTATTGTTAACCCCTGCTTTATGTTGAGACTCTGTGCCATTTCTCCAACTAGAGGTTTTGTGTTTTGGCTTAAGTTCCTATATCATTCCAGCCTTTGTTCACTGCTCTTTCTGGAACAGTGGAACAGATCTTTCTTGGAAAGATCTCCAGAACCTGGATAAAGGGGGTACATAAGAGTTATAAAGATAACAGCTAAGTAGGGAAAGCTTGCTTAATTTAAAGGGAGCCATAATTAAAATGTTATGGGATTTGCTTAAGGAAGGAACAGCAATTATTTTTCTGGATACCATTTCTTAGGGCTATATCTCTCATTGATGTTTCAAATCAAGGTATTAATTTCTAGCATTAACTCTTTGCTTAATGGAATGTCACTAATGCTACCTCTTAATCTTTCCCACATGATCCGCAGATGCTCTTCAAACTATTTTGAAACATTATTATAATAACAATATAGAAAAGTGGTACATTTTTAGCTAGTGCTTTTCCTGGTCCTGGAAGCATCAGAATTATTAACCCTTTTCTGTTGGTTAAAAAAACCAAAAAAAGTTGGAGAAGTTAAACAAATGACCGATGTGCCCTGCCTAAAGCTGTTGTTTCCTTAAAAACATGGTGTTGAAAGACATGGGGCTGTAGGGAGCATTCAGGGTCTCAAGAGTATCCTTGATATAAATGGGTTACTATCAGAACAGCCTCACAGCTGTTTTATAAAACTCTGAACTGGGGTTTGGTTATGAAGTATTAACAATGCTATTGCCAGTGGATGTCATCAGGTTCACTTTATGATGGATATGTCTGTATTAAAAAAAAACAATCACAAAATGAAAATGTAGATTTTGGATTCAATGAGCCATGTTCCCTTTGAGAAGAGATTGTTTATTTTTCAAAGCTTCTTAAGAAGCCTGGAGTAATAAAATGGAAAAATGACCCCACTGTCTGTTACTATTGATTTTTGACCTAGTATATTCTTATGACTTCTGAACTCTTTCATTTTCCTCCCATGAGACTTTTGCTACCCCAAGCTTCAAGCCTGAGAGAGAAAAAGAGACAGAGACAGCTAGACAAAGGCAGAGACAGAGACAGAGACAGAGAGACAAAGGCAGAGAGAGGAAGAGAGACAGAGACAGAGAGACAGGCTACAGAAATGCACAATCAAAACCTACAAAGTCATGAATAGTTCTGATAGAAACTCATTTACGAAATCCTAGAATTAAAGAATCAGAAGGGAAATACCTGAAGTTTGAAAGGGGCAGTTTTAGAACAAAGGAAATCAAGTGAAACTTTCTATAGCAGGCAATAAACTTAAGAATCTTGTGGGCCTTAGAGGTAGTCTAGGCTAATATGATGAAAAGATGAATGTAGGATTAACTATGTTTATGGATGATGCTCCTCAATAGAACCCTAAGGGAAACGAGGGATCTTTGGGCCTCAGAGAGAGGAGTGCATTATAATATTCTGAGGTATGTTCATGAGACATAACCATACATTTTGACAAAACATTCCTTAGTCTCACTGTAATTTCCTGAATGTAGTGTTGGCATAACCTAATAGAGAAATTAAAGTTTTGTGTTTTTTATGTGTAAGCCATAGAGGTATAAATTAATAGGAACAAATAAGAAGAAAAAAGTTAATATTAGAGTGTCTCCTGGTAATCAACATCCTATAACCTTATTATAATCTGTTTGCTATAGAGGAAAATTCAGTGTTAAATCTCAGGCCCCATGAATGAGGGGTTTAATTCAATTACTGCAGTTCCAAGGAGACCTCATTACATTAAGATAGTTCCTCGGGGTGGTATAGTCCCCAAAGATAGTATTGTAGTACAGCTTCTGTGAATTACTGTTCTTTAAATTTGAAAGTAAAGAGTTGACTAATTATCTTCATGTAAAGCAGTTATTTTAAATACAATGTTCTGATATGTAACTAATCTTAAAATGTTCAAAGCACAGAAAACTGGAACTACTGTCAGATGCTAAGTAAGACATGCTTTTGATTTGTAAAAAAAGTGAAAAAATAAAATTTGAAATATGGTATTTAAATTGTAAATATGAGCATTCTAGGGACATTAAAAGGCTTTCATTCATTTACGTTGGAAAAAGTTGACTGGTGATATCATAGGCATCCATTTTAAAAATAGAATACATGAATTTAAGCCAATTTGGTTGTAAAATAAATGTCAATAAAGTAAATCCTGTCTTCCTTCCTTTGTACTGTAAGACTGGAAGTGTGTTTGTCAGAACAAATTCTCCCTACGTCAAGTTAAAAATATTTTTGTAGGTTGGCCATTACAGCATCTGCCCCTTGGAAATTGAAATCCCTTTCCAGTTGTTCACAATGTTCCTTCACAGTGTTTTTAGGGCTTGGAGAATCTTCTCTCTATTGCTAGGACTCTACATTCACCTCCCCAGGCCACAGATATTTCTTTCATTGTTGGGCATCTTTTGTTCTATTTGTATGTTGTGAACTTTTTTTCAGCCTACTTTTGCCTGAGTTTCAATGTCTGATGGATTTGGGATGTATGTACATACATGTTTGCATATACACGTATGTATATATATACATACACATAGAAGTATGTGTGTGTATGTCTCTGTGTTTTCAGGCATATCTTCGGCAGTAAGTGCTACTATCTAACATAATGCATTCTAGTTTCAAGATTCTTTAACTTCAAAGTTTTAGTTTATTTTAAAGAATTTATTCCTTATTTTATATATAATGGCTAGGAAAATTTCTTTTGCCTTTAAAATGAGGGCTGTATGTAGCATGTTGCTTCTTTTGTAATTTCAGTGTAATCTACGGCTGTGAGCCCTCCTGTGAAACTTTCAGACTTAATTGTGCTTTACCTCCAAGTTCTTATGACTATTTTTTCGCCCAAAGTATTTACAAGTATGTTTAAGACGGGTAGTGACTTGGTCGTGTGAAGAAGGTATGAAGCTCATTGTACGTCTAAGTTCAAGTCAGAAATATTTGAAAGAGGTTTCATACTAAGTCAGGGGGTTGGGCCAGGCCACCGTTATGATTCTATCCAATTATGAGATTTAATGAACTATAGTATATCTTATCTAGAGGCTTCTGGACTTATAATTGTAGACTTGAATTTTTCACCGCAGTCATGAACTAGTCAGTGTCTCCTTATGGCACGGTATTGGCCCTGGTTTCTTGAAGTCTAAATTTACCAAGGCCCGAACTCTGGCAGGGCAAATAGTAGGAGCATGATAAGAGACCGTATATTTTCTGAGAGGAGCAGACTGGGTAAATTCAGAGAAATTCATCACCAAAAAATTGCCCACTAGGTCAATATACTTTTGGCAATAGTAACTTAAGCTGTGTTAAGGTATGGAAAATATATGACCTACATTAGTGGAGGGAAAATCCTCACCAAAGAAACTGTCAATTCTTGAAATAAAAATAACTGAAAAAAAAAGAATCCAAGATAGTGTTTAGACACTCTAGGATTGGGTCTGTTCCTTTCTTGAATTCGGGGATTTGATAATGAGTATGGTCCAAGAAAACATTCTTGAGTTGCACATAATACAAAGAACACACAAAATAAGTAGCTTAAAACTTTTGAGATGCTCAGCGCATCGTATCTCATAGCAGAATAGGAACTCTTTGAAGGCAGGGGGAATCTCACTCTTGCTTTTGGACCTGCCATGCATGGTACCTTGTACTCTACTAATTGGTTAATAAGTATCTGTTGAAGTGAGTTTGTACAAGGAACCCAAGACAAAAGAGAGCAGATCTCTGTCAAAAAATTTAGCCGTGGCCTGAGATTCTTTCTTATGTCTTTGGCAGCTCTGGAGGAAGGAGTCTTCTAAATTTGTAGAAGGCATTTTTTTTTAAGGTAGACTTTGCCTAGAGGCAGTGGGGTGTAATAGAAAGAAGAGTGGATTTAGCAACAGGACTTCTGTGTTCAAATGCTGCTTCTGATACAGTAGCTACATGGCCTCGGGCAAATCACTCAACCCCTAGGAAATTGTTTTCCATATCTGTAAAATGGATATAATAATACACATCCTACCTACTTCACTGGGTTGTTAGAAAAATATTTTGTGAACCTTAAAGAATCATGTAAACAGTGGTTATTATTTATTACCTGAGGGTCACTATGTCATTGATACAGTATTATTCTAAGAATAATGTATATATGCATGCGTGTGGATATGCATGTTTGCCTCAATCTGATTTTATTGGTGTGGAGAGACCCCCCCCAGTAGGTCTCTATTAAAAAAGATCAGCAACTGCTCTGTTACTTAACCCTAGTAGGGCTCTGAGAAGTTGGTGATTTGTCTATGGTTAGAACACTAGAATAAGGCACAGGCAGGTCATGACCCTAGTTCTTCCTGACACCAATTTGATCTGCTAGCTAAAAGTTGTTTTGTATGATTTACACAGACTGATTATAATCAGAGGTCTGAGGCTCTTTGCTTATTATCCATTTCTACTGGACCGCCATTTTCTTGACTCTTTAAGGCTGAAAGACTTCCTTGCTATCGCTTTACAATTTTCATCAGCCAACAAGCATTTATGAGGCACCTACCTACTACATGTCAGGCAGGCACTGTGCTAAGTTCTGGAGGAGCTAATGTAAGTGCATTGCTTTATAAATTTAAAACACTATCAATGTCAGTTATTATTATTATTAACATTAAGTGAATGCAGTATCATGGTTTTATGTGTTAGCCTTCATAGCCTACAATCAAGAAACAACTGAGCTTCTCTCCTAGCAGTTAGGAGCCATTCTGAGCCAATGGTTCTGAGTCATTCACTCCTTTACCTAGGATATCATCATTATTGTGATTTTTGTACCGTTTTTTCCACTTGTTCTTCATGAGTTGTTTTCTCTTCCTCTTCCTCCCCTTCTTCTACCTCCTGATTAGATTCTTCTCTTTTTTTGTCTTTTGTTTCATCCTTTTCTGGTTCAGGATCAAAATTGAAAGTGAAGAAATTGTAGGCTTCTTCTGCAGAGGGGAATCCGGGGGGGACCTACACAGGGAAGCAACAGTATTTTAGATGATTTAAATGGAAATAACCTCAGTACAAGGAACTAACTAAAAGCAATCTTTATGGGAGCTGTAGTAATAATGGTCCAGTCACCACACAAAATTGGTATCTCAAAAGTTAATGAACTATATAGACAATGAACTTTAATGAATGGAATTTATTGCTTCAGGAGGTGTTCTTTTATAGGTCAAGTTTTGATTAGTTCACTTTTCATGAACCATAAAAAGCTTTTTCTAAACCAAACAAATATTTTATTTGTAGCCACGAGACCTGATAATTTTAGCAGTGATTTTCAAAATGCCAAGAACTGCTATTTCATAGGTAAATGCTAGAATAGTTCGATTTAATTAATAGTAAGATATAGCTTCTTACACATTCAATTTTATAAAGGCCAGTTGCATCATTGGTTGTTTGGGTTCTTTTTGGTTTATAGTATATGCAGACAATATAATAGGAATCCAACGTATCTATACAGTACAGCCAAATCTTGCATATAATATTTCTTTTCCCCTGAGCCTTATATGAGCACAAGAACAATTCATAGGGAAGAATAGCACGTGGAACGTGAAAACTGAGTAATTGTTTCATTGTCTTCCTATCTTTTCCTAAAGCAGAAAAAAATCATCAAATAAAATACACTCATTCTGACCTGTGGTTTGAATCTGGGCTTCCTCCTAGAATCTTGAAACCTGACTCTTGTGGATCTCTGGAAATCTTCCTCTTGTGGCTCCCTTAATACATTTTTGCCAGTCTGCATTAAAAAATAAAATAGAAAATAAGCCCTTTAAATGAATACTTGTCTACTAAAGTCCTTTACCAACATCTCTTCTGGAATTTGGTGACCCCAAATTCTTAAAGGCTATGCCAGCTAAGCTCTGTCAGATCTTACAAATCAGGGAGAAAACAAAGAAACAAGTATAAACTGGCCTATGAATTTTATGTCTCTTATCAGAATACCAGCCAGACTAAATTTCAATTGTTTCATCACCTTAAATCTGGCCCCTGAAATGATGAATCATCTTGGCTACTGCTACCCATTAAGATTAGCTAATAAGGAAATGTGGCTGTGGGGATGGAGGCTACAGTCTGCAAGATGAATAAAATACTGTAATGGGAACAGGAATTTGAAGATCTGCAATGTTTACAGTCACAGTTTTTATTGTGATTGTGGGTGCTGTAAATACTCATTGGTGCTACAGATACCCACAGAGATGGAATAAAAGAGTGGATGAAATACCCATATAGATGGAATAAAAGAGTGGATGAAATGCCCATACTGATTCTTGCAGTTCTGAAAGAAACCTTAAACTGGGGAAATTGAAAAGGTACTAGAGAAGGGGAAAATTAACCCTTGAAAAGGCTTAGTTCCTGACTATTGATTATTGTAATTCCTAAAGAATGAATGCAATTATAAAATCACAAACATAAATGAAGACAGAGTGGTCAAACAGGGCCTTTTCTTAGTTCTGATCCTTTGTGACCAGTCTGCAGCATTTGAAACCGTTGTCTTACACTCTCTGGAGTGTAGACAATCTCTCCTTCCTACACTTTTATTCTACTGTTCTTTCTTGGTTCTTCTCTCTCTCTGACAACTCTGCAGTCTCTTTTGCTAGTTACTCCTCATCTATCTTCTGCCTATTCTTTTTTTTTTCCTTTTTTTTTTTATTAACTTGTTTGTTTACTTTTAGGTTACAAGATTCTGTTCCTTAGTCACTTCAGTTATAGATTTTTCTCCCCTTCCTCCCCATCCCCCACCCGACCCCCCCATGGTGGCATACAATCATGTATAGGATCTGCAAACT
>JAQQSW010014605.1:0-12070 GCA_028646575.1 Pseudocheirus occidentalis | reverse complement strand
ATATATATATATACACATGCATAAAACATATATAGAAAAATAAGCAGTAGCTGTATCTTACAAAATTTTTATTAGGTTTTAATTCTTATTAGGTCTCTACCTAGTAAGTAAACACAACTTAAGTAATTTAATTTTTTTAAAATTCTCTTTGATGCATTGTATATAATAAGGGCTTAATAAATGTGGGGTACCTAGGTAGCACAATGAACAGGGCTCAGTGAACCCTATTAAAGAAAAGTTCAAATTTGACCTCAGACATTTACTAACTATGTGATTCTGGGCAAGTCACTTAACCCTGTTTGTCTCAGTTTCTTCATCTAAAAAATTATCTGGAGAAGGAAATGCTAAACCACTTGTTTATGTAATGGTAATTTGAAGATCTTCCCTGCTGCTTCATAAGCGTAAGGGAATTTGAAGACCTCTGTGTTCAAGATCTTTACTACCCCTGAAGGTTGAATGTAATCACATGGAGCCTGTGGTTGGAGGAGTTTGCTGAAGGGTGGAACAGAGTCCACAGGAAATTGGGATTCAGAGCAGTTAGAGATGGAGGAAAGAGAAGATACACCCAAGCAGGTAGCTATGCTTGTCAGTGTTCGTTTGTGGGAAGACTAAGGGATGGTGTGCTTCTCTGCTGTGTTGTGGTGTATTAACTTCTATGTTGCTATGATGGATTTGTTTTCCTGAGATTTGGTTTCCTGGTGTCTGAATAAATGTTTTGCTTCTGTCTTCTATTTGGAAAGTTTGCTATATTTTGTGATTGAGTGCTATGCTAGCGTATTCACAGTTGCAGTCAGCACTGTGAATATCGCAATGACAGTATACCACTCCAGTATTTTTGCAAAGAAAACCACAAATGGGGTCATGAGGAGTTGTTCATGGCTGAAATGACTGAATAGCAAACAAATGTGGAATGAATAAGATAATGCAAAGTAGTATTTATTGTGTCATATAAGTAAAAGAAGCAATGAAAAAGTTCTGTAGGAAGTCTAAGGATTGAGTGATTGCTATGTGGATGAGATTGTGAAATCTTTGTGGAACTGTGAGCTGGAGATGAAATGTGAAGTGTAATACATAGATGAAAAAAGAAATGGTATTATATGGCTATAGAACAGTATTAGTAAAGGAACAGAAGCAGAAACATCTGTGGTATATTCAAGGAAGAATATAGGTTTCACATGGGCTAACATTTCTGAAGGAAGGTAATGGAGATGAGGTTGGAGAAATAACCCCATCATATTTGTTCCTCCCAACAACTCCTTGAAATTGTCAGTGCAACTGTTTTCCCTATTTTGCAAATGAAGAAACAGACACAAAAGACTGTAATTTAGCTAACTGTATGCGGTAAGTAAGAGTCAGAGCCAGAAGACAAACCTGATCTTTTTACCCAGGTCAGTGGTACTTTTTACAGTAAAAATTTGGTACTTTCTTGAGTGGAGATACCGGATGAAGAGCCATCAAAGGTCTTGGAGCAGTGTGGTCATGCATACAAAATGACATTTAGCTATTTAAATATAAAATACCTGAATTAGACTAACTATATTTACTAATTACACCAATTCACAGATCAGTTGATTTGCTCTTATTTTAATTAAACATAAACATGTATGACAATAATAATAGTAATGATTTTTATAATTATAGCATACATCATTTCAAATCATATCAAAATTACTTCATGACAATTTTGAAAAGAAACAAAAAATTTAGGAACTAAATTTCTGCTTGGAAAGACACATAATTGGAAATATTTGGAACAGAGAAGCTACATCATAAAATAAGTCCTAGTTTTTCTATGAAGTCTAGATAGCATACTTAAGCACACGCAGCATGTTAAATTGTAATAAATAAAAAGACCTTTTGTTCAGACATTTCATAATACAACAGTATATTCAGAGATGTATTGAAATTTGCATAAAATTCTAAATTTTCTATCTTATATTTAAATGAAAAGATCAAAATAAGTTGAATCTTAGTTTGAGATACTTATTTCTTTTTTTTTCTTTTTAAAACACCAATGAAACTTAAAGTTCATTGCCAGCTTAATTTTGACACGCAGGTCAGGTTTTTCACATTTTGAGTTCAATGACTGCATGAACACTAACAGTGACCCATTGTGATAGTATTAAAACTAAGATGTACTTGTTGCAAGGTTTTAAGTATATATACATATTTACAATAGTTTTTGAAGGGTTAGTCTCAAATGTGGTAATTTTCTAAAGTTATAAGTTCATAGATGCATTAAATTCATGAGATTTCCAAAGTACTGAGAAATTTATTTGGGAAGGTATACTTTCTAGGTCAAATAGAAAGTAATGGCAGGCTATGCTTCATTTTATTCCTTGTCATTTTCTAATGACATTTTCTAATTTAGGGGACAAAAAAGCATAAAATCAGAGGCAATCTTATTGTTGATTATTTTAGAGAAAAGAAAACACACTTTATGAATATTATCTCAGTGGAAGCCAACTCCTGGTTTTGTACATACAAATATAAATATCTGTTTCTCTACTATGGCTAGGCAAACTTTGCCCAAGTACAACCTAATCCTGCTAAAAATGGTATAATTGAACTGATATTTAAATAACTCTAATTTCCTTTTCTAAAAATTATTATTTTTAAGTATTTCCCAAATACATGTGAAGCAATTTTTAACAATCTTTTTTTTTTTGCTTTTTGGAGGGCAGTTGGGATTAAGTGACTTGCCCAAGGTCACACAGCTAGTTTTTTGTGTTAAGTGTCTGAGGCCGGATTTGAACTCAGGTACTCCTGACTCCAGGGCCGGTGCTCTATTCACTGTGCCACCTAGCCGCCCCCAACAATCTTTTTAAAAAGATATTGAGTCCCAAATTCCTGCCCTGTCTCCTACCACTCTCCACTCTTTAAGATAGCAAGCAATTTGATTACTATTATAGTGTGAGATCATGTGATACATATTTCCATATTAGCTGTGTTGCAAAAGAAAACAAAAAGAAAAAAATTATGATAATAGAGTAAAAAAATGTGTGCTTCAATCTGCATTCAGGGTTCATAAGCTCTCTTTCTGCAAATGGATAGCATTTTACATCATGGGTTGTTTGAAATTATCTTGGTCTTGATTAGAGTAGCTAAGTCTTTCAGAGTTGATCATCCTTGTGATATTACTGTTACTATCCACAGTGTTGTCCCGGTTCTACTCACTTCACTTAGCATCAGTTGATATATGTCTTTTCAAGTTTTTCTAAAATCATCCTGTTAATCATTTGTCATAGCATGACAACATTGTGTCACAATCATATACCACAATTTGTTCAGCCATTTCCCAGTCGATGGGTATCTCCTTGATTTTCAAGTCTTTGTTATAAATAACTTGCACAAATAAGTCCTTTCCCCTTTTTTATGATCTCTTTGGGATATAGACCTCATAGTGATATGAGGGAGTCAAAGGGCATTCACAGTTTTAGAATCATTTTCTGTCATGTTAGCTAGTCTGATAGATGTAAGATAGCACCTCTTAGTCATTTTAATTTGTGTTTCTCTAATTGGCAGTGATTTAGAGAATTTTTTTCATGTCAGTATTGATAGCTTTGATTGTTTTTTCTTCTGAAAATTGCCTGTTTATATCCTTTGACTATCAACTGGGGAATAACTCTTATATTTATAAATTTGAGTTTGTTCCCTATATATTGAGAAATGAGACTTTTACAATAAACATTTTCCATAAATTTCCCCCTAAGTTCCTGTTTTTCTTCTAATTTTGGCTGCATTTGTTTTATTTGTGCAAAAGCTTTTAAATTTCATGTGATCAAAGGATGTATTTTACTTCACGTAATCTCACTTATTGTTTTGTCATAAACTCATCTTTCTTATTCATAAATCTAACAGATACATTTTTCCATGTTCTCCTTATTTATTTCTATCTAAACTATTTTATGTCTTTATGTCTAAATCATTTATCCAGTTTGTCCTTATTTTATAATGTGATATATTGGTCTATGCCTAGTTTCTTCCAAACTGCGTTCCAGTTTTCTCGGCAATTTTTGTCAAATGATGAGTTCTTACTGAAAAGTTTAGATCTTTGAGTTTGTCAAAAACTACATTACCATGGTCATTTGCTACTATATATTGTGTACCAGTGATCCACCACTCCATATCTCAGTCAGTATCAGATTGTTGGATGATTACCTCTTTGTATTGCAGTTTAAAATCTAGTACTAGGCTACCTTCTTTAACTTTTTTCATTGATTCCCTTGATTTTCTTGACCTTTTGTCCTTCCAGATTAATTTGATTACTTCTTTTTCTAACTTTATGAAATAATTGTTTGGTATTTTTATTGGTTTGACACTAAATAAGCAAATTAACTTAGGCAGGATTTTCATTGTTGTTACAGTGTCAATTTTTTTTTTTTTTGCTTTTTGCTTTTTCTGGGGAGAGAAGACAGAGCAATTGGGGTTAAGTGACTTGCCCAAGGTCACATGGCTAGTTTTGTGTGTGTCAAATGTCTGAGGCTGGATTTGAACTCAGGTCCTCCTGATTCCACAGGGCACTGTGCCACCTAGCTGCCCCAATTTGTTCAATTTTTTTTTTCCTTCTCATTGTTATAGCTGGCATTTCTAGTACAATATTAAATAATATCTGTTTCCCCAGATATTATCCAACCTTTACTGTAAGACTTCCATTAAGGGAATTCCCACTAACTTCCATTCTTCTTCAGGATAGTTTTGATTGTCAGAAAGGTTTTCTAAATTCTCTTACTACAACTCTCACCTCTTTTTCTTAGTTCCTCCTTCTAGAACCAAGCACAATACATGTGATTCCTATTCCACATGACAACCCTTTAGATATTTGAAAATAGCATGTATTTCTTAGTCTTTTCTTCTCCATCCCAACATCCCCAGTTCCTTCAACTGATCCTCATATGTATTTTTTAGTTATCTCAAGCTTGTCTCTCTTAATATCTTGTCTACAAAGATAGAATGATATGCCCTGCTAAACGCTTTTCTAAATCTAAGTGTTTTGTTTTTAAGTTTAGCATTCCTCTTATCTACCTGTATTGTTATCAAATGAATGAAAAATAAATAAATGAAATAGCATTTATCCAGCACACACTATATGTCATGTAATCCCAGGTGGGAGAATTTTGGTTTGAAAAGTTGTAAAACTAGTGATTGGAATCATAGTGGAATAAGATTAACATACCTATTTTTTAGAAAATGACAGTACTGGTTTCATTATGGCTCCAGAAGTGGGAAGTGTGGTGTATATGTGTGAGTCTGTGTATGCGTGTGTGTGTCTGTGTGTGTGTGTGTTGGTGGAGTGGGGGAGTGGGTAGATACTGATGTACTTCCAAAGTAGTTGGTAAGAAAATAGCCAGGGAGGAAAATGGAGCATGATAGGATCTAACCCTAGACAGAATGGATGACATGAGTGGATGACGTGTAATAATCAATTATTACAATTCAACTCCAGGACAGATTTTAGGAGCTGAAAGTTTTAAGTCCCTTTGGTTTCTTGTCCAAGAAAAGCAGTTGCTAAGAAACTCATGAAGCTCTATTGGTGAACTCCCATTAACGAATAACTTTAATTCACTCAAAGCAAATGCATCTATTTACTAAGATGCATAGGTTTTGTTTGCTTTTTTTAAGTTAATACTAAACAACCTGGAGTATGCTCTTTCAGAAATCCCCACAGGTACTGTGAGAATAGTGGAATTCAACTTATAATACAATGGTGATTAGACACAGATACAAGGAACATGCTTTGCAAAGACTACTCAATCCTCTGGTACTTTAAGACCTCTATTTTCCCCTTTTTTCTTCCTTAGTTCCTCACTGTAGCTCAACCTGTGATTGTAGAGCTAGCTTTCCCTTGAATCCATAGTCTCTTCCCTGTTATCAGATGTCCCAGTTCTACTAGTTCCTTCCTCTTTCAATTATCTACATATCCATACCTATGTTCCTCTGAAGTATGTGCCCTGTAATGCTATAAGTTCAGAAGTCTGTTAGATCAATCAGATTTCCAAAGTGCTGAGAGATGTTCTTTACCTAGAATGTATCCTTTCAAGATAAAACAGAGGGTAGAGGAAGACAGTGGTTTATTTCATTTATTGTCCTATTGTAAAACAATTATTTGGGGACCAAAAAGCATAAAACCAGAGACGAATCTCCACAAAACCTTTTCTTATATCTCCAGTTATTAGAGCTCTTTCCACCTTCAAATTGTTTTGTGTTTTCTAATCTTTACATATATTGTTTCTCTTGGTGGAACATAAGCATCTTAAGAACTAGGACTATTTAATTTTTGTCTAGCATAACATTATGCTAGACAAATTATGATACTTAATTTATTGTTTAAATGATTTTACAATATCTCAGTGATGATTTTGAGGTAAATTTTGCCTTCTTATGCTAGGATATTTCAAGTAAATTCAATTCCACAAACACATGTTAAATACATATAGACATCTGAGAGCATTCTCCGTTGTCAGATATTGTCTCCTGTGAATTGCTGGATCTCGTTTCTGTTGTTGTTTTTATCATAACCATCACTGTTATCTCATCCTCATCTTTGGTGTTACAACAGAAACAGTCAGGAAAATTCATTATCCTGCTATGTTTTCTGTATATTTAATGTTCTGCAGGTGATTGAGCAGGTACATAACATTACTATTTTGTAATTGAAAATGGTATTATGATATGAGCTCATTTTCTGTAGATACACTAAAAGCAACTTTGAGACAACTCCAGTAGCAGACAAAATGGTATGTACTTCATCCTGTTCCCACCGCATGCTAATTTCTTCTGCTAAGTGAGATTATAATGAACAAGGTTAGGTTCAAAGTAATGATGCATACATCCGACTTCTTGCAATGTACTAGTTAGTTTTTACCCAATTGTTATTTTATCTTGTTTTATTTGTCCTAAAAATCTAAAACATCACTGTCTTGTAGAAAAGAAGAGGAAACATTGAAAAATGTATGTGATTTTAAAAGGTATAAACACAGCATTTATTTAAAAAGAAAAACAATTGCCTACAAACTTTATTAGAATCACACTGAATATCCATAATCTCTAAAGTACATGCCATTTGTTAATATAAAATTTTTATATTTTTAGAAAATAATTTTAATCCTTTAAATGTAACTGAATATGTAAAAGTAATATTCAATTATATACACATACCATGAATTGTTTAGTCATTCCTCTACAAAAGAGCATTTGCTTTATTTTTTCTGTTTTTAAAATTTTAGACAAATACTAAAACTAAAACACATAATAAGAAAAGAAAAAGAAACATTATAAAAATATAAAATAAGAAAAGAAAAAAGCATGTCATGCACAGAAGAACATAGGAGAATATTCAAAATACATAGTAATAAATTTCCATTTCAAGAAAGCCTACATAATTCTAGGCACTGTACTGAGAGCTATCCATCTTTGCTTCCTTGTAAGTTTTCTTTTGTTCTCTGTTGCATACTTTTTACTTTGTTCTTTTTTCCCCGTTTCCTCACCCCTCCATTTCCCACCTGAAGGCTACAGTCATGCATAGATAAATTTAGATATAGATATATACTTACATATATACATACATATGTATATATATAACACACGCACACTCACATATGTAAACATATTCTTTCTCTAAGAGATTCTATTCCTAATCTTTGTTTTCATATGTGTATTTCCTATCCCTCCTGACTCCTCTACTTCTACCTGCTACCTTACCTTCCTATTACTTGACCCACTCTTCCTCAAAGTTCCCTCCATTATCCTCCCATTCCCATAAATCTAAACACCCTTTTATAAGCCATTCTGACCTATTCCCTGACCCTCTCCTCTAAACATCCCTCCTTTATCCCCCCAATAATCTCTCCATTATCCTCCCCTTCTCATTCATTTGAACACCCTTCTGTATCTTTCTTTAACCTATTCCATCATTCCCCTCTAAAGATCTTTCCCTTGTAGTTTCCCACTTCCCCTTAGTGTTTTATTTCTTTCTTAATTTAGAAGAGCTTTATACTCCTTTAGATGTATGTGTGTTCCATCTTAAACCCATTCCCAATATAAGTAGGTTTCCAGAACTATCAGACCTCCTCCACCATCCAATTCCTCTGTATTAATTCTCCCTCTCACACCTCATTTATATGAGATAATTACTCTTTTTAATTGTTCCTAAATGGGTTTACTTTTAAAAGTCATG
Organism: Pseudocheirus occidentalis; assembly: GCA_028646575.1. Lineage (NCBI taxonomy): Eukaryota > Metazoa > Chordata > Mammalia > Diprotodontia > Pseudocheiridae > Pseudocheirus > Pseudocheirus occidentalis. The sequence goes on along the minus strand of JAQQSW010014605.1, from coordinate 3,894 downwards.
TTATACTGAGATCTACCCCAATCTTTCTTATGAACTACCCAATTGCTAATAACAATATTAGACATACATTTTACATACATAAAAAGTAAATAGTCTATCCTTGTTGAATCCCTGGTAATTGGTTTTGGTTTGTTCCTTATGTTTCTCTTGGCTCTTCTATGTCATATTTTCTGTTAATTAAGTTCAGATTTTGTAAACAAGGTCCTGAAAGTCTGGCAATTCACTAAATGTCTCTGTTTTCATTCAGAATTACACTCAGCTTTGCTGGGTATGATATTTTCACCCAGGACCCCAGTTCTTTTGCTCTTTTGAAATACTGTATTCCAAGACTGGGAGTCTTTTAGTGTCATCACTGCTAGGACTTATGTGAGTCTAATTGTGACACCACCATATGTAAGTGTTTTTTCTTACTTATAATATTTTATCCTTGAAATGAGGGTTTCAGAATTTGACTATAATATTATAATGGGTTTTGCTTTTAGGATCTCTTTTAGGTAGTAATCAGTGATTTTTTTTTCCTATTTCTACTTTTCCCACTTGTTCTAATACTTCAGGACAATTTTCTTGAATTATTTCATGTATTATTGCATCAAAATTCTTTTTTAATCATAGCTTTCAGGTAGTCTGATTATTCCTTTTTTTATCAATCTCTTCTCTACATTAGTTGTTTTTTTCTATGAGATGTTTCACATTCTGTTCTATTTTTTTCATTCTTTCAATTTTGCTTTATTATTTCTTAATCTCTGATAACTTCACTGGTTTCCCTTTGCCTAATTATGATTCCAATTTTTTGTTTCTATGAAAAGTGATGCTGAATATTCTAGAAGTAGAATTTCATGTCAAAGAACATATAAATTTTAGTCACTGTCTTTTAGGCTATTGTCATTTGCTACAGATTGATCTTAATAAATGGATTAATTTTCAGATGTAGCAGCAATATATTAATATTTCTGTCTTTCCACAAACCCTCCAACAGTGACTTTTACTATCTTTTGTGGCACTTGACACTTTACAGGAAGGCAATTTGGATTGAACGGCAAGGCATCATAGAAATTGCCCAATATACAAAATCATGCAACTCAGCTCAATCTCTTCCCTCCCAAAGATCATATACTATCTCATCTCTAGGCCATATAAATGTGATTCTGAAGACATATGCCTCCAGCAACTCACAGAGCCCATAGAGGCACAACACTCTCTAAAAACAAGGTGGTTTCCATTCTGGTCAACAGTCTGGAACTATGCCCAAAGGGCTATAAATAATTGCATACTCTTTCACGCAATAACACCACTTCTGGGGTTGTATCCTAAAGAGATCATAGAAGTGGGAAGAAGACCCATATGTACAAAAATATTTATTGCAGCTCTCTTTGTGGTGGCAAAAAAACTGGTAATTAAAGGGATGCCCATCAATTGGGAAATAGCTATACAAGTTGTGGTATATGAATGTAATGGAATACTATTGTGCTATAAGAAATGGGGATGAGATAGACCTGATATTTACCTGCAGAGGCTTATATAAACTGATGCTAAGTGAGAAGAGCAGAACCAGGAGAAATGTGTACAGTCACAGACACATTGTGTGTGTGATGACCAGCCTTGATATACTAGACTCTTCTCAGCAATGCACAGCTATGAGACAACTCTACAAGTCTCAGGATGGAAGGAGATACCTACATTCAGAGAAAGATTTAAAAAGAACAGAGTTTAAATGGAGACTGAAGCAACCTACATGCTATTGCTCTTTTCCATGTTTGGTTTTGTTTCGTTTTTCCCATTGTTCACTACATTCATTACAACCCTTGTATACAACCAGACTAATGGCCCACGTAAAAGTATTTGCAGATTCTCTACTTGACTGCATGCCACCATGGGTAGGGGGTGGGGAGAGGCAGGGGAGAAAACTTGAAACTCAAGGGACTCTGGAACTGAAAATTGTAAATTAAAAGTAAATAAACAAATCGATTTTAAAAGAAGGTGGTTTCCTAGTATAACAACATGTCCCAGGATAAAACTATCATGAGGTCCCTATTTTATGTCATAGCACGTATCTCCTCCCCATGGGTGTAGTCTTTAGTGAGATCCACTCCTACTAACTGTGGTGAAATGTCCTAGTACCTAGCATCCCTCCCTTCAGCCACCTCTACATTTCTCTTGCTCCATCCTCCCCCCCATCTTGCTGAGAGACTATAGTAATCACTAAACTAATTGATAAATATTCAAAGATATGAAGGGCAGATCCAAGTAATGCTCAGAGTAAGAAATCCAAGATATTGATTACCATACTAAAAAGCTTAAAATCACTACTGTAATTAAAGAAAACAGTCAGTCAACAAATACTTATTAAATACCTATTATATACCAGTCACAATGTTAAACAGAATCAAAGAAATGATACAAGGGAAGACAAAAAACAACATCTGCTGAAAAGGAGCTTACATAGACTATGAAGAAAACACATGCTAACAACCACGTATAGGATAAAGTACAGAAAATCAACAGAGGAAAGGCACTAACATAAAAGGAGACCAGAAAAGGCTGCTTGAAGGTTAGATTTTAGCTAGAACTTGATGGAAGCCTAAATTAAAGCAGCTCTAAAGTTTCAGCTCACCTAGCATAAAAGCAAATTTCACAACAACAGCAACAAATGATAGTGTAGGGGCTATGAGAAACCATGGAAATTAATGAATACACCATTCATAGAGCTATAAACTGATCAACTGATCCAGATATTCTGAAAAGCAATTTGTAACTATCCCCACAAACTTACCAAACTGTGCATGCCTTTTGACCCCCTCAAATTTGACCCCAGAGATTAATGGAAGAGGAAAGGACCCGTATTTAAATATATATAACATTTAAATACATATACATTTTATATACTATATATGAAATATGTGTATGTGAAGAGAGAGAGAAAGAAAGAGACAGAGAAAGAGAGAGAGAAAGAGAGAGAGAGAGAGAGAGAGAGAGAGATGTATATAACTGTAATGGAATATTATTGTTATATAAGAAATAATAAGGGAGACAGTCAGAGAATCTGGGAAGACTTGTATAATGAATGATGAAGCAAACAGAATCAGGAGAATAATTAATATGATATAATGAAGAAAAACAAATTTGAAAGAGTTATGAAATCTGATCAATATCCATGAGGATTCTAGAAAACTCATAATGAAACATACTATCTGCCTCATGACAGAGAGGGGATGGACACAGTGTCCAGACTGAGACTTATTTTATTGGACATGGCCAATTTGAGATGCAGTTTTGTTTGACTATGCTTATTTGTTTCAAGGGATTTTCTCCCTTATTCTTTTCAACTATGGGGGGGTAGAAAGGAATAGGGAAAAGAAATGGATTTTGGTTGATTGAAAAAACAATTAAGTTTTACAGTATACATTATTGGATTACTTGAATTTAACCAAAAGCAGTTTAAGTTCAGCTTATGAAATGATTATGCTCCAAAAGAGGAAGTAAAAGATATTTCATGGGCAACATCCACATGAATTTATTCAACAATATCTATTTTTTTAAAATCAGATGAATACCTTAGCCTTATGGATTTTTTATACAAATAGAGGAACTGATGACACTGACTCAGGATTGAACTATTGCTTTCAGAAATTATAGACTGTTGTAGGCCAAGACTTTCAGGGTCCTTGGCCACATTAGCTCCCCAGTTCTACAAAGGTCATTAGGCAGATATGCAAGGAAAGTATAATCTTGTTGGGTGGATCCTCTCATTTGTTTCATGAATATCTAAAGAAAGTACTGAGTTAATTTGCAAATCTTGATTGTAATACCCTGTTTGTGCCTCTGGACATGGTCCCAGGATAAAGAGCTTAAGGAGTGATCGGCTTTGGGTTGGGGTAGAGAAAGATCCAGACCAAG
>JAQQSW010014604.1:0-12071 GCA_028646575.1 Pseudocheirus occidentalis | reverse complement strand
ACTTCAGTCTCCATGAATCTTCCTTCACTGAGGAGTCAATTCCAAATTCTCTCCTCTCTTTCTCTACAATTCTTCTTTATATGTACAGCACTGGCCTCCTGTCTCAGCAATAGCCTTCTTCCAAGTCAACAGGGGAATTCACACCTTCTCAACAATGGACAGAGTTCATACCTTCTATACTTAGCCCTAAGTTACTAGGTGCTACTTAGCCCTAAGTATCTGATCTACTTAGCCTTAAGTATCTGATAGACTGATTACTATTACATTCCACCCCTCCAGGATTCTTGGCCTTACAATTTTTATTTAAATGGTCATGAATCCTGGATCCTATAACAAATAGAGGCGCTATACTGTGTAATCCTAATCTTAAAAGCTGTTCATAGTAGCATTCTTTTGGGAATCTACTGTTGCTTGTCTTTACATTTGTGGTATAGTCGGCAGCAATAGCCCCTTCTCCAATTCCCCAAGTACTTACAGCCATGACAGCCAAAAGAGCCACAAGAAAAGCTAGAAGATAGAGCTTCATGGTTGTAGGTGCTTGTGGAATAGAGAGGAGAGAAAGTCCTTCCGCCTTTAGTCTGTTTTCTGCTTTGTGTCATATTTGTCTTTTCAATGAAGAAGAAACTTAGATAAATAAATTAACTCCCACTTCTATGGTACTGCTGAGTTTTATAGTGTTTTAGTTCCAGGAACCTGATGAGTAAATGTTATTGTTTTCATTTGACAGATGATGGAATTGAGTCTCAGAAACTCAGGTGACTTGCATCTATGTAGCTAGTGATTGTCAGAACCAGAATTTAGATGCAGTACAACTCAAAAAACTTATCATTACATACAGAATGCAATTTCTCTCTATTTTCTCTCTTTCTCTGTCATTGTATACATTTATATGTGTGTACACACATACCTATAAGTATTGTGGGGATTGAGAAATAACATTTAAAAAATAAGTTTCATTTTTTTAATTTCAAATGCTCTCCTTCACCTGTCTCCACTCAATTCATAAGGCAAAAAAATGAAGGCCATCAAACATGATTAAAGTCATATGAAAAAAATTTCCTTGATAGCTGAGAAGAGGAGGAGAAGCAGAAGCAGAAGCAGAAGAAGAAGAAAAGGAGGAGGAGGACAAGGTTGAGGACAAGGAGGAATGGAGGGAAGGAAGAAGGGAGAAAAGAAAGAAATAGCCTAAAAGAGGGAAGACAGGAAAGGAGAAAGGAAGGGAGGCAGGGAAAGATCAAGGAGGTATGGAAGAAGAAAGAAGAGATAAACATATGTTTACTCCTTTTTAATGACCCTCAGTTTTTATGACTATATGTCCATATCAATCATCCCTAATTACCTGAAACTGAGGAAAGGGAACTCAGGAAACACCAACGTGTCACTAGGTTGTTCGTTTAAGACTCAGGGGAACATTCTCTGTCTCCAGTGAATTCTGTGATTAGGAGCTTTAGGTAGCAATAACAGTTCATATTTATATGAGAAAGGAAAAGGACCTCAACTTCAGCATCTCCCTGAGATAGAGTCCTTTCCCAAGGAAGAAATTCTACCAGTGTACCTCCTTAGAGAGTCCTAGAAAGTTGCCTGGTGCCCTGAGAAGTGAAGTGATTTCCCTGGCTCACAGAGCCAGGGTGAGTGAGAGAGATCAGACTCTCTGGCTCTGAGACTAGCTCTTCACTCCTCCTGCCTTGGCTTTCTCCAGCTCACATGTGTCTAGTGCTATGGAATTATCAATGTCCTTTACATGAATTATCTCCTCTCATCTTTATATCCTAACCTTGCAAGGTAAAAGCTACAATTTATTTTACAGATAAGCGGACTGAGTCCCAGAGTAATAAACTTTTCATATCTCTAGGTGAGGACTTCACTCTTGTAGTATCATAGCAGCAAGTCACCTTCACAAAGATACTTACATTAAAAAAATTTTTGTGACATCTACTGAGACACTCAGATGGAACAGTGGAGAAAGAGCCTAACTTGCAGTCAGGAAAATCTGTGTTCCTTGGACATTCATTAGATGTGTGATTCTAGGCAATTCAATGAACCTGCCTCCCTCAGTTTCCTCATCTGTGAAGTGAGAATAATAACTGCACCCACCTCCTGAGGCTGTTATAAGGATGAAATGAGGTATTCATAAAGAGCTTTGCCAACTTTAAAGTGCCAAATTGACCCTAGCTTTTATGTACTGTCTTATTTGTTATTCATAACAGAGAATAAGGACAGATATTATTACCCATGTTTTAAGGATATGGGAATTGCAATGTAAGAAAGACCCCCAGACACTAAATAGCTGTCTGGACTTAATGGTTTTCTGACCCTATCAATCAACCAAAAGGTATTTTCCAAGAACTCACTGAGGACAAGGAAGAATGCTGTTGCTAAATGCCACAAAGACATGAACTGAACAGTTCTGGCCCTCAAGGAGCTTACATTATATCAACACAAATAACATGTGCACACATGTTCCAAATGACACAAAAGCTGCATTCAAATAATAAATACACTGTATAAAACAGAGATCAAATTCATTTTCATTGGGAGTGGACTCACTAGGACTTGGGGGATTAGCAAAAACCTCAGGTGGGAGATATGACTGATGATGAGATTTTCAAAAGAAAAGTGAGAGATTTTAATCAGAGGAGATGAGGACAAAATATATTCCATTCTCGGGGGATAGCCTGTGCAAAACCACGGAGAAGAGAGATGGATGGAGGATTTTTCCAAATCACAGTACAATTTAACTTTATTATACAAGAAAAATAATTCCATAGTATTCATATTTTTACTGTTATTCAATGCACTTATTAAATGAAGGTCTTATTTTTAGAGGTAACCAGTTTAAACAAAATACTCTTCAATTTTTGTGTGACTTAGGGCTAATCTTTTATAGCTGTATACTTTCTTCAAAGTAGATTATGTCTTTGTACAGAATTTGTGATCACATATCCATGCCTCTGCTTGAATGGGCCTTATGTTGCTTAGAAGCACCTCTTCATAGTTTCCACAATCACTGAATTTAACAACTGCAGTCATGCCAGAAGAATGAAGAGCTTCAATTTCTGCCCCCTAAAACTTGTTATCTTCCCAATAAAGTGCAAAGCATTCATCTCCTGGTTTCCACATTCTTCTACATTCCACAGGAAGAGAAGATTCCAATATATTTTTCCAATTTGATTGACCCAGACCTCCTTTTAGGTCTGCCATTATAAAATAATATTTCATCATCAAAAGCTGGAGCCCCAGTGGATCCTGCAGACTAAATAGGTCCAATTCATCTTCCTTTCATTGAAACTTCATCTTCTCCATTTGGTACACCAGTGAAGCCATCAGTTCTAACAGAATTGGGTTAATCAGTATTTATACTAAAATGTTTCTCATTTTTCATACCACTAAAGGCTTCATTACTTATTTTTCGTGTTTTCCTTTTATATAACTGATCAGGGTTTGATATTTGATTTTCCCTTTTCCCACACTTTTGATTATTATGGTCTATGGTTTCTTGAGGAACCAGGCTTTCTTTCACCTCCATGTAAGATGGACCTTTGCCTGGTCTGTTTTGCAAAGAGTTATCTCTTTTTTTAAAACACCATAATTCTGGTGAGAAGTTGAAGGATATGCAATATCCTTAATTATGTCATTTCTAGTATAAGATCTAACACACTTAATTCTCTCTTCTGTCCATGCCTCATGTACCACAGAAGAGCTTTGTCTTTCAGGACTTCTGCTCCCAGGTAACCCACTGTTTTCTAAAAGCTGTCTTGAATTTTGAGTGTCCCTTTGAAAACGAGGAGGTTTTTCATTCCTTGGTTGTCTGGTGTTATTTCAAGGAAGGTGTCTTAGTTGGTTATAATCTTTTACTCCATTTTGTTCATTATTCAACAGTCTGTTGAATCAAGACTGTGTTGTCCCTGATGAAGTGGCTGAGACTGTGATTTGGATTCTTCCATGTTTAAATACCCCATTTTGGATTCCAAGAAATCAAATAACATTCTGGGTGCTGGAGGCTTCTTTTTAAAGAAGAGCAAGAAAAATCCCAGTTTGTCTGGATTGTATTTTTCTATATGAAAGTATGCAGTATATAAAAAGTCTTGAAGTTATATCTGAGCTAGTTGTGAAATAGAGGGCTTATAATTTATCCTAGCAACCCTGGAATATAAGTACCAGAAGAATGACCTGGTCAGAGCTGTGTGTGAAGAATATTTCATTGTCAGCTGTATGGAGGATGGATGGGAGAGGCAGGAAGACTAATGAGGAGGCTGTTGTCATCATTCAGGTGAGAGGTGAGAAAGGCCTGACCTCCTCTAGAAGGGAATGGATGTGTGAGATGCAGCAGACCCCAGAACCATCCAGATCTGATCAGTGATTGAATACTTGGGGAGAGAGAGTAGTTATGGGTAAGGATGAATTTCTATATTGGGGTCAATGAAAAGATGGGGCTCAAATAGGAGAATATTTATAAATAGCATAGCACAGTGACTAGCTCACAGCAATTACTTAATAAATTTTCATTTCTTTCCCTCTCCCTTTTCCTTTCTCCCACTCTGACAGAAGTAGGTAAGATCAGAAAAGGGATGGGCCTGAATGGGAACATAATGACTTCTATTTTAGTCCTGGAGACTTTGAGTTAACCATAGAATAGCCACTTCCAAATGTCCAATAGCTCACTAGATGGTGATATGAAACTGGAACTTGGGAGAGAGGCCATGACCTCATTGGTAGAAATTGCAAAAAAGGAAGTTTAAGGTTTCATGGAAAGAAAAATGTGCTTACAATTAGGACTATCCAGAACAAGAGTGATCTGCTGTGGTAGGTAATGAGCCTTGTTCTCCTTTGACACCACCACCTCTAGACATCATCACAGTCTTGATGACCAGTTGTAGAGTACATTGTTTAGAATATTCTGTTGCAGTATGAATCAGAAAAAACACCCCAATGAGATCTCTTCCAAGTCTGCTGTTCATTCATTTCAATCATGTCTAACTCTTCATGACCCCATTTGGGGTTTTTGTGGCAGATATTGCAGTGGTTACCTCCATTTCCTTCTTCAGATCATTTTAGAGATGGGAAAATCATGCAAATAAGATTAAATGATTTACCTGTGGTCACATGGCCAGTAAGTGTCTCAGATCAGATTTGAACTCATGACAATTAGTATTCCTGATTCCAAGCCCAGTGCTCTACCAACTGGGAAAACAATATGGTGACATTAGGGTTGATTTCTTTACATTACAACATACTGCCACTCAATATTTATAGTTACTCTTTTTTTTCATTTTTATTTTTTTATTTTTTTATTTTTACTTTTTGGAGGGCAGTTGGGGTTAAGTGACTTGCAAAGTAACTTGCCCAAGGTCACACAGCTAGTTTTTTGTGTTAAGTGTCTGAGGCCGGATTTGAACTCAGGTACTCCTGACTCCAGGGCCGGTGCTATATTCACTGCGCCACCTAGCCACCCCTATAGTTACTTTTAACAAACACATGGTATTTCTACAAAATCTGATAATCAGAAACACTTGAGCTAATTGAATTTTGAAAAACTTTAAGCTGTGAACAGTGACACCCAACAACTTGGCAATCATAGTAAGCTTACTGTTTGCTAAACCTAACAATATTTAATGTGTTCTAGGTAAAGTCTTGGGAGTGGAAGGAAAAGGTCAAGGAAAAGAACACAGACAAAGAAAAACAAAAAGATACTAGTTGTGGAAAAAAGAGCAGCAAAGGAGAACCAGAGATAGAACAAATTAGATGAAGGAAAACTAGAAGATAGGAGTATCTGGGTAGCAGTAGAGGGGAGGAAGTTAAGCAGGTGCTACTCCTTCAATGAAAAAATAAGTCATTTCGCTGGAAGACTTACAATATTCCTTCTTTGGGAAAAAAGAGAGATGACCATAAAGGGGTGTGGTGACATGACATTAAAAGAGGGCACCAACAATTTAGCTGATCTTGCTGGATGAGGAGATTAGCAAAGATTCAAGTGGAAAGCAGTGTGCTGGATTGTCTGATTGCTCCCATTTGTTTTATTAGTGCTATTTTTAGGGGAATTGTATTCAGTTATTTCCATGATCCTAATGGTCCCCTTAGTGACCTGCAGTTTCTAGAATCCATGTGGCCTGTGTTTAAAATGGGCTATTTCCAGTTCTCTAATATCTTACCAACTGTGAAGTTTCAGGCAAGTTACTTAACCTGCCTGAGCTTCAGTCTTCTCATCTATAAAATGATTTGCCTAGACTTGATTACTTCTGAGTTTTTTTTACCAGTTCTAGAACTATAATTCTATCACATCTCCCTTTCCTCCCACCCAATATTTGTATGTTCAATATTAAAATAGTATCAGTATTTCTCTACAAGCTATTATTACCTTATACATATTTTACTTTATTCCTCATAGACATTTTTCACGGATAAGATACCCATGACATGATAAGTTAGAACAAAAAATTGCTTGATAGATAGGAAATATTACCTAAGATAGAAGACTGGAAGAAGAGATCCTCCTTCAAGAGAGGAGGGATTCAGGGAATCTTGGAGCTATTTAAACTCTGCCGTTATTCATATGCTAATTTTGTGGTTATATATAATATCAATAGTGAGCTTGAATTGTCATCACTGAGTGTGAATGAATATTAATTTTGTGCCCTTTTTCAGTACCCATGCCAAGAGGTCATTTAAGAAGGCAAGTTTGACAAGAGACTGTACAGTTGAAGCCTTCAAAATTGAAAACTAAAATACCAAATGCTTAATTCCTGTATCAGTTTGGGTAGACTGAAGAGTAGATTAAGTGATTATTGCTAATTGTGATAGAAGTTCTTTAAAAAATCCAGTTTGTAAGTATCTGAGGTAGGATTTGATTCCAGATCTCGCTAACTCAAATTGGACCACTCTGTGTATTATGGCATGCTATATTATAAAAGGTATCTTTCTTTGGGTTTGGCTTAGTCTAGGTGCCCCCTTTGGTCACTTTCAGCGTGAGATTCTGTGATTCAGTGATTGGTCATAGAACTTATTAAGTATATGTAATAGCAAGAGTGATGCTGATAACTTTGGGCATCTCGGCCTCACTTAAATCCAATTCACATAGAAGTCAAAATATAACTCTCATAATGTCATTGGTCTTATTTAAGAATGAAAGACTACCACCACCACCACCACCACCACCACCACCAAAAACAACAAAAACAACAAGCAATGTACAAAGCTGAAAGGAAGTAAAATTTAAGCCTGGGGTTCAAAGTTTGTTTCTAACCCATCCTGGCTGGGCACGTGGGAGGAAGTCATTTAACCTCTTAACCCATTAGACAAATCTCTATTACTATACTATCTGGACAAGTTTCAGATCCATGTTGTTGTTGGGATTTCCACAGAAGGCCCTCATGTCCATAGTGCACTAGGAAGAAAGAAAACTTTTTTTTTTTACAGAAGTGTGAGTTACTATGTTATACACCAGCAATATAAAATCAAAACTCTCTCTGCTCTCAATTAGCTTATAATCACCAGTTGTAAGAAGGAGGTGTGTATAATATGCAAAGATAAATAAGTGCAATGCAATCTGAAGAGGGAAAGAATACTAATGACTGGAGGGATCAGAAGAAAAGATTCATCAACAATATAAAGTTGTAGTGAGTTGTCAAGAAAAGTAAATATGCCTTGCGGAGGGGGCAAACCAGGATCTATCACTGAATTAAAGGCAAGCAGGATAGAGTGTGCAAATGTGTGGAGGCAGGTGATGGAATGTTGATTCTAGGAAATGCTACTAAGTCCAGCTTGTTTGGAACATGATGTAGTTGAAAGGAGTAATGTGAGAGAAGAAAAGGCAGAAAAAATTACCCTGGAGTAAGAATGTGAAAGACAATGGGATTTGTATTTTAGTCTGACTCTTTTGCTGCCTCTTTTCTTCACATATGATCTCCCAAGTCTGAGTCTTGCACCCTTTTCTATTCCTTTTACATACTCCCTTAAATAGAACTTTCCTCAGCTCCCGTGGTTTCAGTTATCACCTGTTTGCATGTCACTTCCAGATCTCTACGCCATTCTTCATCTCCCTCCAAAAAATCTGGCTACAGTGTACCAAAGACCTTCTTGCCATCCTTGATGGATTTGCTATAGGTAGAGAGAGTACAAAGTGTCCAAAACTGTACTCATCACTTTAAACCCTAAGCCTGTCCCTTGTTCAAGAGTACTTGTTTTTGCTGGTGGCACCACCATTTTCTCAGTCACCTACATTCAAAGCCTCAGAAGAATCCTTCCCTCTGTCCTTTCCCTCTGCTCCATAACTAACTCTGTTCCAATCATGAAAATATGTTGACTCAGTTTTCACAGCATCTCTGGTAGCCATCCCTCTTTTCCACTCACATAGCCATTAACTTTGTTGCACTTGGGCTCACCTGGCTCCCTTGATCCTTTCCCCTCCCTCCCATTCTGCCCTAGCCAGTCATCATCTTCCTGTTTCATCAAGGAAGTTGGCTACAGGGCCCCCCAAGGTTTCCCTGCGGGAGACTTAAAATGTGTACTAGCCAATCCCTGCTGTAAACCTCTTATTACGCAATTCCCTGACCATTGAGAGTTGGGGAGACCCTATATATATCAGTGATCTCCCCTTGGTCAGGCCTGTTTGATTTGGGCAAGGTAAGATGTAGCCCCAAACAGCGTGCGCTAAATAAAATCCACTTCCAAAATATCCACTTGGGGTCTCACTCGCTTCTTTCGGCACAACAAGTTCAAGCATCCATCACCTTCATTCGAATGATTGCAAGTTTCCTAAGCTGTTTCTTTGTTTTTATTTTCTCTTTATTCTAGTCAGTCCACCAGATAACTTCCAAAAATGATCTTTGTAACTTTTTTTCTGAAACCAACAATGTTACCTCCTGCTGAAAAAGTTTTACTCACTCCTTCTTGCTCCTTGGCTAAAATATAAATTCCATTGTCTTTCACAATCTTATCTAGTGTAATTTTTCCTACCTTTCCTTTTCTCATGTTATTCCCTTTCAAATACACCATGTTGCAACCAAGCTGGACATAATAGCATTTCCCAAACTCAGTATTCCATTTCCCAGTGCCATACATTTTCACACCCTATCCTGTATGCCTTTAATGCAATGATAGATCCCCATTTCCATATATTTCAAAGGATCTTTCTCTTTCTTGAATGCTCAGCTTAGACATACTATTTCCAGTGAATCTTTTTTTGAGCCTTCCAGTCAGATAAATAGAAAAAAAAACTGGAAAAGGAAGCAGTTGAGGGATATAATTATAGCCCCTCCACACATATAATCACATAATTTCTGAGAGAAGTAACTTCAAGTGAAATTCTTGAGTAATTGAAATAAAAAGTTTATTTAAAATATACAGTTTCATATCCTGGATACAGACAATCAATCTTTTCAAATTTCATTTTGGTGTGTTTTTTTCAAAACAATAAATACAAAGTATTTTCCTTGTGAAGTTCACTAGGATATCACTTTTCATTAAAAATTTCAAATAGATTTTATCATGAATTACAAATGCCAGCTGCTTTGAGACATAGTTGATCAGGAAATATCTCAGGTCCATAAGAAACAATTTTTAAGCTTATTCAGTTATTCGATACATGACAGTTATTATATTTTATATCTTATCAGAATGCTTCCCTTATTCTGAGTCTGACTTAAGTTCACCAAGAGAGGAACTAGTGGAAAATGTCTGACTACAGCAACCAAAAACAACAAATATTAGGAACAAAAAGAATATTGTAAATGCTGTCTTTTTATCTCTCATCAAACACTATATGAATAGGAGGGGACTGGAAAAACTGGTGGACTTTAAAATGCCACAATATTTATCATGAATGAAGAATGAGGCCTCTTTTCCTTTACAAAAAAGGCTCTTTCAAAATGACAACCCTGTGCTATCTTAATGACATTCTTTTATTTGTTTGTGAAAAACTCCACAAAGAATCATTAGCTCCCACTAGGTATCCATTGATGGCTTATGGGATGCATACCTGACTATAATCTGGATACTTCTACTTCACTTTCCCATTGGAATAGGAAGAATGCTTTGTATCAATCTTTCTTAATATAAAATCTTAATAAATACAAGCTTCTTCAAGTCAATTAATTCCGGTCGACTGTCATGATAAACCACCATCTATTAAGTTTCCTACCTCTATCTACCCTACAGCATGGATTCATTTAAATTTTCCCTCAAGGACAAAAAAACTAGGATTTTATTAGCCCAGGAATAATAGAAAATGCAACTTGCTCCCCTCTTGATAGAGCTTCCTGCCAACCTCTCATTTCTTGGACACCTACATATATAACATGTCCCACCCTTGTAAGGTCAGTACTTTTCAGCCTGGGTGATGTCTTCAAGCCACTTCAGTCATCATCCTTCCCTGACAACTAGACACATTTCCAAATGGGTAGGAGAAACACTGCATCTACTGAAACTAAGTACAACTGTACTCTTGTAGCATATCTGTGCTATGTTAGGACCAAGTAAACATCCTTTTCTTAATTGCTCAAAAATCTGTATTTGTTGGAATATCAAACATCCTTAGTCAAATTGATCTGTAATCCTTGGTTAAAAAAATAGATAGGTGAAGTATAGCAGATGGGGGATCATTAGCAACAGTAATGGAAATCCACTCAAAGTTACCCTTAGAACCCTCAGAGGGAGGTAGCCAGCTGCCCTCTGGGAACCTGACTCACTAATTTAGGAAGGATTAGGGAAGTAGTCCTTGAGGGTGTGCTCCATATTGTTCTGTGGGTATTTAGAATGATAGTTGTTCTCACCCCTTGTCAAATGCAATTCTATTGAATGCAAGGATTGTTTTGTTCTTGCCATTATTTAAAGTTTCTCTATGCAAAAGGAATACTTCCATCTCCAAGGTACTAAACTCAGATGCAGATATGATGACTAGAGATTGCAATATCCTTTATCTTTGAGGAACCTGAGAATGGTGTCTGCCCAAGTAACTGTTTCACTCGGAATCAGGTAGGTACCAGGCTAGATAAAATGCCAGGCTTGATATCAGCAGGACCTGAGTTCATATCCTTCCTCATGCACTTACTAGCTGTGCGACTCTGGACAAATCATTTAACTGCTCTCAGCTGTGATTTCTGCATTATCTTCTTGTGAAGCTCAAATGAGACAATAATGTAAAATATTTTGCAAACCTGGAAGCACCATATAAATGTTATATATCGTTGATTCTCACTAATTGATAAACACCCTAATTTTGTGAGAAATGAATATTTGTATTGTATATTTAATAACTAATTATTGTATTAGACCAAGACTTTCCCCCTTTCTACTTCCTCATCCAGAAACTAACCAGTGCAGGAAATCTTTCTCAAAGATTTATGCAGGGAAGGTGGAGGCATGTTGGTTGCTTAAAGGCAGGGACTTATCTCTCTCCTATACTCTTCAAAAATGGATAATGACTCCAAACTAATTCTAGAGCAGCAAATCCCACAAAAAGCAGAGCAAAACAATTTTCTAGCCCAAGACAATTTGGGGGATCAGCAGGAAAGGTCTGTTGAACCAGGGTGAGAGAGGAGCACAGTCCAGTGCAGGCCAGGCCCCAGCAAACCAGGAGCAGCCCCTGGGAACCACTGGATCAGCAGCAGCAGTGGCAGCTTCCTGATCTTTCTTTTTTTAAAATTTTTTAAAATTTTATTGACTTGTCTACTTTTAGGTTACAAGATTCAGTTCCAGAATCACTTGAGTTTCAGATTTTTCTCCCCTTCCTCCCCACACCCACCCCTGCCATGGTGGCATACAATCATATATAGGATCTGCAAGCTCCTTCATATTGTATACTAGTCTGATTGAATAGGTGTTATAGTCAATGGAGTGAACAATGAGAAAAGAGAAACGAAAGCCAAACATGGAAAAGAATGATAGCATGCATTGCTTCAGTCTCCTTTTAAACTCTGATCTTTCTGGATCTTTCTCTGAATGTAGACATCTTCCATCCTGAGATTTGTATAGTTGTCTTTTAACTGTGCGATGCTGAGAAGCGTCCAATTTTTCAAAATTGGTCATCACACATATGATGTATCTGTGACTGTGTACAAATTTTTCCTGGTTCTGCT
>JAQQSW010014603.1:0-12071 GCA_028646575.1 Pseudocheirus occidentalis | reverse complement strand
GGGGGGAAGGTAGGGCAATTGGGGTTAAGTGACTTGCCCAAGGTCACATGGCTAGTTTTTTGTGTTAAGTGTCTGAGGTTGAATTTGAACTCAGGTCCTCCTGACTCCAGGGCCAGTGTTCTACTCACTGTGCCACCTAGCTGCCCATGACTGGCTTTCTATGATGCTGAATATGGTCATCTCTGAAGAAAACTAAAGGTATTCCTTGATTTTTTTTCACTTTCTGTCTTTTTTTTAATTGAACCACAAAGGATGAAGAAATAGGCCTCCTTGAAGAGACCCTGATTGAGAATTTTATTGCAAAGGGACATCTGTGAACCCATTAGCTAGGGAAATCTGGAAGACAATGGGTTAAAAATTGTATTGAGTTGTATAAAAGGAGACTGATTTGCATACTGCTATATATCTCCAGTGATCACTGCTGGGCATCCTTTTCTAAGGGAAGGAAATCAAGAATGATCTCAGCTAGCATAATTCAAATAAGAAATGCTGGGCTGGGTCTAGAACACACTTTCATAATTGTTTACTTCCACATCTCTGATGTATTCTGTGGGGGCACAGGGAAGGCAAGTCTTAAGTAGCACAAGTCATAACCCTCCACTGACACAGAAACAGCCCCACTCAATAAAATTACTACACAAGGACACAAGGACCAAACTCTGTGGGAACCAAAGCTGCATCATTTTTATTGGTCTCAACTTGTTTGTATCTTTCACATATTTATTATTTTATATATTGCTTATTTCACATATATGTGTATTTCACATGTGCATCATTCATGTATATGCATATTTCACTTAGATATATTTCATATGTAGCAGATATATACATATGTACATTTCATATATTTAGTAGATACTCTCCAACCACAAAAGATAGACCAGCACAGTTATAACAAGGAAAGAACAGCTGAGATGTTGGCTCACAGTACTGACAAAATCACTTAACCTCAGTTAGCCTAAATTCCTTCAGCTGTAAAATGGGGGTAAAAATAGGACCTACTTCTCAGATTTGTTGTGAGAATAAAATGAGATAATATTTGTAAAAAGGGTTTAACACAGTGCTTAGCACAGAATAGGTACCATATACATAAATGCTTATTCTCTTTCCTTACTCTTCTATATACACCTGTCAATTCAATTTGCACAAAAATTCCTAGTTATGGCCCCGGAAGCCAGTTTGATCCAAGATATGCCAGGTTTTTCCTACTTATCTGGCATCTCCAAATATCCCCGGAGCAGTGCTGGTACAATCAGCTGTCTCTTATGGGTCATAGCAATTATAGCTGGAAGGGACCTTAGAGATTGTTTAGTCTAGTCCTCTCATTTTAGAGATGAGGAAAATAAGCCCAGAACGGCTTACACAAGGTCATGACTCATCTATTCCCTAGAACCTTAAGCATTTCTTTCCCAAGGAGTGAAAAGTGGGTTGACATATTCGAGTGATTCAAATGGGAAAGACTCAAAGGCAAACTCAGCAACTAGTTTTTGTACAACTGCAGATTGGATGACCCAGGGGAGTTTTATACAATCAACTTTTTCCACCCGCATTCCACCACCCTGCATAGGAGAGAGATGCAGAGAAGCAGAGAAAGACAGAGTCAGAGAGAGATAGAGTTAGAGACAGCGTCAGAGACAGCAAATCAGGGAAACAGAGACATACAGACATACAAATAGACACAGACAGACACAGAGAGACAGACAGAGACAAAGAGATATGACAAATAGTAGGATGGGCATATATAGAATAAGTCAGAGTGGGAAAAACAACCGAATAGTACCCAAAATTGGAGACCAATGATGCAGAAATAATTGGAGGAGTCTGATAAAGATCATTCTATAAAAGGAAATTGAAGTCCAGAAGAAATATCCATAGTGCCCTTATAAGATTTATAATAATGGCTAGCATCAATGTAGCACATTAAAATTTGCAAAATCTTTTACATATTTTTCTCTCATCCACATGTGTGAACAAACCTTGTGTTGACTAACCTCAAAAGAAGCTGAGGGGACTTTGTGCCATTCTATTTATTTGTTGGTTGGTTGGTTTATTCATTCATTCATTCATTTATTTGTTTTAGTTAATAAAAATATATTCATTTAGGGAAAAACTAATAGATATTTCTGAGTTATCCTTTCAAAAATAATTTTTCCTGGTAGTTTTCATTTTTGCATCTCTTTTCCATCCAAATATACCCTCTCCCTTACTCTTCTCATAGATCCATTCCTTGATAACAATGAACAAAAACATAAAAGAGAGAAAAATCAGTTCAGCAAAATCAACCAATAATCTATCCTATCTGACAACAAATTCAATATTCCCCATATATTTGCCCCTACCTCTGGAAAAAAGAGAAGGAGTTCCATTTTTTACAACTCTTCTAAGCTTATTCATTTAATTATACAACATTGCTTCTTTTGGGTATTTTTTTCTTGTATATTGTTGTAGACATGGTGTATATCATTTTCCCAGCTGTTTACTCCACTGATACTCTGTATCAGTTCATATAAATCTCCCCACGCTTTTCTGAATTCTTCTCATTCTTCATTTCTTCCCTTGTAGTTCTTTAGTTTTATTTATTATGTCATAGTTATTTACCATGTTCTACCAGCATTGTGCGTTCAGCCATTCTTCATCTGATATGCATCAACTCTGTATCCAATTTTTTTTACCACCACAAAAGGTACTGTTGTGTATATGTTGGTGCTTATGAAATATTTCCTTAACTTCCCTGGAGTATCTAGGCCATTCATTTTCAAGAGTGAAGCGATTTGTTCATATGAGGTTTAGAAGCTTTGAATCACAGACCTTGGAATCTTCCCTTATATCATTCAGGGCTTTCTCACTGATCCTTCCAGAGACCCCTGTAGGAGTGTTCTTAATTTCCCTCTGCTTCTGTTCTCTCTCCCCACACAGATGCTCAGAGCAGCAAGTGGCCTCTGCCTGACATTCCAGAGATGCTGCCTTTGATGATTTTTATTCAATAATTCAACTTGCCATTTATAATGCAAAACAATCTGCAACATTTTTGATGGGTGTGCATTTAAACAGCTTAGAAGATAAACAAAAATATGTACATGCAAAGATAATATCTATAGTCATAATGAAGAAAAGTTTTACTCAGAGAAACTCTCCTGTTTTTCCGTCATCCTCATCCTACTTTTGAAGAGGAAATACATAGCTTGCTTTCCTTCTTACAATTCCTTCCTCCCCCAGTTGTCGCTAGAGATAATAGAAAGGCTTGGCTGGAACAGTTGAAGAAGGAAGAACTGTATGTAACATTTATTTGCTGAAAGTACATGCAAGAGCACTTGACCTTATTAAGGCTTATTCAGTTGCTCTTACCAAGTCTTCATAGGCCCCCACTCTGCAGGGTGGTCCCTGCTGCCTGCTACTGGCAGCCTCCAGAAAAAATTATGCTCCCAGTGAGGGTAATTGACAATTCACTGCTGACATCGAGAACTGAATTGAGAATTCACCACTGACAGGGCAATGTCACATCGGGATTGCTTCCTTCCTCCATTTAATCAGTAAAGCATAGGTGGAAAAGGTGGACAATTTTATAAGTAATTGCTAGGTGACCATTATAAGCATGTGGAATCCACCTGGGTTTCATAGCAACCACCAGATTAAGCTTGATCTGTGCTCCTAAAGTAAACTCTTAAATATTCACACCAACCTTCAATTATGCAGTCCTTAGTTCGATAACAATTCCCTTCAGAATCAGCAGCGATGTCTAAAACAGGTTAACTGAAGGGAATTTTGTGCACAGTATCCAGTCAATCTAGAACCTCCCAAAAAATGGGGCAAGGGAAGGTCATAGAACCCCAAGGCTTTTTCTCCCCTAGTTTGATAAGGGAAGGGATAAAGAGGTCCTTTATCTGTTGTGGGAACCTGAGCAAGTCATTTAACCTCCTTTTACCCCAGGGAACTCCTTTGGATTTATCCAAATCATAAATCACAGGATCATAGAATTCAAGCTAAAGAGAACCTTCATCCATGTGGAAACAGAGACCCAGAGAGATTCAAGGTCACAAAGGTACAGACTTGAGGGGCTTGGACTTGTAGCTGGTCTCTCTGATTCCAGATCCCACATTCTTTCTGTTGCATCAGGCTGTCTCCCTAAACTATCTCTGACTGCCTCTGGTATCTTCAATTGCACACTGATCTCGAATGTGGCCATCTCAGGAATGTTCAAAGGAGTCTAGAAGGGACCTCAACAATCATTGAGTCTAACCCCCTCATCTGACAAATGAGGAAACTGAGACCCAAGGATATTAAGAGATTTATCCAAGATCACACAAGTAGAAACAATCAGAGCTGGGCTTCAAGCCAGAGTCCTCCAGTTCCAAATACATCACTCCCTGCACTGTATCATGATTCCTCCTGAGTGGGTTATGTCCCCTCATGTGAAGGAAGTTTCTAAACCTAGAATTCTCCATGTTGATCAAAATCATAGATGTTTCTGTTTCTTGTGCCCTACTAAGTTCACATTATTCCCTTTATCTATTGGTTTTTGTAGCATGGTAAGAAGGGAAATAAATGTAATATGACCAAAAAAAGGAATATGGAACAGCGGATAGAGTATTATAGATGGAGTTAGGAAGACCTGGGTTTGAATCTCACTTTGGAGCTTTGGACCCTGCACAAGTCATAACCTATCTGAGCCTCGGTTCCCTCTTCAGAGAGTTAGGAATACTAATGCAACCTACAACATAGTCTTGTCAAGAAGGACAAGTGAGATCATTTATACTGTGAACATTAAATCGCTACAAAATGTCAGCTATTATTAGTACCACATTATCCAGATAATTACCTTATTCTACACACATTCCTTTGCCTGTATGGAAGAAGACAATATGTTCAGAGAGTAGAGTCAGGACCTTAATAATTTAATTAGCAGTTAATTGCTAGAAGTTGCTGTCAGTTGTTAAACATTACTACATATTACTTCCCCTATGGAAATTTTCTTTTCTACCCCTACTAATTGCCATGATCAGTTTTCTCTAATGGCCCATCTTTGTCCTTGGCCTTGCTACGATGGGAAATAGATGAGAAGATTGCCCATCAATAACAGGTAAAGAAGCATGCCCTATATTTTATAATCTCACCATAATAAAATATCAGCATTTGAATTCTCCCATGACCTTTATTCTATGCAGTGCTTAAAAAATAATGAACTCAAGTGCTCACTCTCAGACCTTCCCTGTTTCTCATCCCATGTATTATGGTGCTTCACTCTAATGCTGTTTTGTGGGTCAGTACCATCAAAACACCTTATAACAAAGTTCCTTTGCCACTAGAAATGAGAAACTCCCTTGAATGGGGTGCAAACGTCATCTGCCCTGTTGAGAATGTCAAAGAGACAATTTGGCTCCCACCCATTCTCCTAGTCTTTGTATTATGCAACTTCAGAAGCAGCAAGGTAATGCAGTGGATAGAGCACTGGATCTTAAGTCAGAAAGATCTGAATTCAAATTCAGCCTCAGAAACTTATGAGCTGTGTGACCCTAGGCAAGTCACTTAACCTCTATCTGCCTTAGTTTCCTCATGCGTAAAACAAGGGAGAATAATAGCACCTAACCCCCAGAGTTGTTGTGAGGATCATGAACTAATACTAGTAAAGCACTTAGCAGAGTGGCTGCCACACAACAGGGACGAAATCAATTCCTTTTCAATCCCTACATGCCCTCTACTTTCCAGCCAAACTAGATTATGAGCTATTCCTTATATAGGTCACTCCACCTACACCCTGTCCCCATGCTAGTGCTTTCCAGTGAGAAATTATTTTCTGTTCTCTCTCTCTTTTTTCTCCTCCCTTTTTCTCATTGTCTTGGTCTCACTGTCTTTCTCTTTTTTGGTCTCTGTCTTTATCTGCCTCTTCTCTTCATCTTTGTTGATTTTGTTTCTCTTCTGAAATTCTATCTATTTATGTCAGCACATGTTGTATCCCACCCAGTCCCAGTGTAAGGTATTTGAAAACATGGGATCATAGATGTAGAGCAGGAAGGAGTTTGATGGTCACCTAGCACAAGGTCATATAGGTAGTGTGGGGCAGAGCTGGAATCCCAACACAGTTACTGTGACTTCAAATTCAACAGTCTTTCCACTGAACTCTTTTTTGTCTTTCTAACCCCAGCCTCAAGCACACAGAGATTTCATATTTATCATGTCTTTGATAAATTACTGAGATATCAGCACATAATGTGACCAGAACCAGGCTTTAGGAGGAGCATTTTGGCAACAATGTGAAGGATGGATTGGAGAGGGGAGAGATGTATCAGAGAGACCAATTTTTGAACAAGCAACCCATGAGTCATTGCGAGAATCAAAATTCAAAAGGACTTTCATGGTCACCAAATCCAACTCCATTTTATTTAGGAGCTTACAGGCTCAAAGGGGGAAGGTAACTTGCCTAAGGTCACACGGATAGCACAAAGATGGGACTAAAACCAGCCCCATTCTCCTACCATAAGATCCAATGTTTTTCCCATTGCACTTGCAAAAGTCCTGGCATGTACAACATTTAACACATCGATTTTCACATCTGCACATTTTGTCAGAGCTGTCTGTTAAGAACTTTCGGTTTTTGAACATCCCTTGGGTCTCTAAAACCTCACACTGGCTTTTCACATCTTCACAGACTTTAAAAATCCTTATGGTTTCCTTATATACTCTTCTGTGTGTCATAGCCCTGCAGGGGGAAAAAAAACTTAAAAGATCAGCCCACTTGCTAACTCTCTGTTTACCTACCTCTGGCTCTCTCTAAGATCAGCAAAAAGTGCAATATAGTTGGGTATATGGAAAGGCAATATCCCGCTTCCCAATCACAGTGATTTTGTCCTTGAACCCAGATCCTTTCCTAGAATAATTCAATGTTAGTGCAAAGAGGAACTTCAGAGATCAGCTGGACAAATTTAATCATGTTGTCATTTCTCTGCTGTCACAGTCCACTTCTAGAACAAGGACAAACAAAGCTTTGAGTAGCCTCTCCTCTTCCCTCCCCTCCCCTGACATCCTCCAGACTCTAGAGCCTGTGCTCTATTCACCGAGGCCACCCAACAGCCCCCAGGGGACAGTACATTTAGATGACTAAAACCTGCCTTTTTTCCTTTGGGTTGACTTGGCTACTTTTCTTGAGGAAAGACTGGGCCTTAAACCCTGTTCACTCTGGAGCTCATAGATTAGACAATAGGTCTCCATCCTCCTAGCACAGAGTGAATGTAAATACTAAATAGGAACCATTTCTCTTTTGGGGCAGGGAAGTCTGAAGGTACTCACCTCCCAGTCTGATTTTTTTTCTTTTTCTCTCCTGATTAAAGGGGCCACTACCTTAATTAATTTCTTCAAGAGGCCTATTCACTGAATGGGCGTTACCTCACTCAAAGTGAGAACCTGAAAAGGCCTTAACTTACAAGGGCCAAGGTTTCCCATTGTGTCCAGGACCATCTCTAGTCCTCATGATAAGAATCTGGCTAGTGGACTCAGATGGCTCTGGAGCAGAAAGTGAGGCTGCTGACCTCACACTGCTCTCCCTCACTCAAACCAAAGTCAACTGCAAGTTATGTCATCATCTCCCTGACGCCATGGTCCTCCTCAAGAATGAAGGACAAACACAACAAGAAGCTTTATTTCACAAATGGGAAAATTGAGGTCCAGAGAGGAGTGTGAACTGATCTATCCAAGGTCCTGGGTCACTGAGCAGAACAGAAGCCTTATGTCCTTGTTCTGGGAGCCCCTGCTTTGCTCACTGATACCCCCTAGCTCATTCCCTCACTGAGTCTAGCGTAATAGTTCACATGTATAGAGCACTTTATGCAGAATTTGCATAAAGTTGTAATATATAGTAATATAGTTACATATATAGTTGTTATATATTATATATTACATATGTAATTTGTTTAAAATAATATATGTCATGTATTATATACGTATAACATATTTGTTACACATAATTGTCATATATAAACTTATCTATGTATGTGTACAAATATATGTGTATATATGTCTATACATACATACAATCTAATTTGATCCCCATGAAAGTCCTGTGAGATTGGTATTATTATCTTTATTTTACAGATGAAGAAACTGAGGGCCACAAGAGAGATTATGTGACTTGTCCAAGGCCCCATGCTGATAAGTATTTGGTGACTGGGGGTGGGGGGAAAGCTGGGGGTAATACAAATGTAGATCTTTGGAGTATAAATCCATGTGACTCTACTATAACACACTCCTTTTCCAGCATCCTATTTTCCAACCAAACTTTAAATATTTGGAATAAATGTATTGGGGGAAGTAAACATAGAGTGTATATGCAGCATAATATGTCAACTTATGTTAACTCTGTCAATTTAACCTCCTAAACTCTGTTGTTGGAATATCTATGTTGCTTTCTCCCCTTGTCTGGATTTGGGATTTCTTGGGTCTGGAGAATCCCTGGTGGGGAAAATCCTTCTACCAATACAGATCTACAATTCCTCTGTAATTTATAATCGCAGTAGTTTGCTTTGGGCACCAAGAGATTAGATTTGTACATGGACAAATCAAATTCATGACAGACAGAATTTATCGTAGTGGCACAGAGTGGTTGGGCAGCTAGGAGGTGTGTGGATAGAGAGCCAGGTTGGGAGTCAGGAAGACTCATCTTCCTGAGTTTAAATTTTATCTCAAACACTTCCTCATTGTATGATCCTAGGCAAGTCACTTAACCCTGTTTGTCTAGGTTACTTCATCTGTAAAATGAGCTGGAGAAGGAAATTGCAACCACCCCAGTGATTACTTTGCCAAGAAAATAAGGTTATGAAGAATCAGACATGGCTGACACAACTCAACAAAACAACAACGTATAGTGCTAAACGAAGGTTTGTTGACCTTTGACTGACTAATATACCTATATTGCATGTGCCACAATGGATAGGACTCATAGACCTGGAGTCAGGAAGACTTGAGTTCAAATCTGTCCTCAGATACTTATTAGCTGTGTGACCCCAAGTAATCTCTGTCTACCTCTGTTTCTTCATCAGTAAAACAGGGGAAATAATAGCACCTACATCACAGGATTGTTGTGAGGCTCAAATGACATCATATTTGTAAAGCTCTAGGACATAATAAGCTACATGTTAGCTATTGTAATTACCATTGTTACTAAAGATCTAGAACTCAGTATCATAGTTTCAACTTTGGAAATGTCTTCATGAGACCATATGTCACAGAAGTGAAAGATATTAAGTGATAAGAAGAAGTGATTGCTGGTCAAAAATGTCATCTGCCCATTTCATAATTGGTGCTAAATCATTTAATGCAATTGAATGAAATTCACATGGCTTCAGTAAAGACTTAATAAGGACTTACTAAGTGCAGGAAGAAAGGCAATGTGGTACAATGGATGTCTTTAGTATGAGAAAGACCTGAGTTCAAGTTCTACTCTGACATTTAATGTCCATATGAGCACAGGCTTGTCACTTAACCATGAAGTCACTCCCCCCCACACACACCCTACCCCCCCAGGCAACTCTCTAAGACTGTATGATGTAGAGTAATTGCCCATGGTAGAGGGAATTGCCATACTGGGTGTTCCTCTCACTGATAAAATTACAAATTTGGGTGCCTCATCCCCCTCAGAAGGGGCATTGTGCCAGGATTTTGTAGAAATTCAAAATAAATTAGATATTGTCCCTTTCTTGGAGAAGCTTACAATATAGTTGGAAGCAGGGGGATATGAAGCATATTTCAATAACCATAATACAAAATAAAACATGACAAACACTTAAGAGGGTCAAACAAATGATCATGCAAGATTTAAGGAAGGAAGATCATTTCTTCAGAGGAAATGGTCATCAAAAAAGGCTTCATTCAGGAAATGATATCTGAACTGGCCTTGAAGGATAAGGTAGGATTTCAAAAAGCAGATATAGGATAACAGATAAACTGCTGAATATAGGAAATGCCATGAACTATGTGGAAGAAACTTATTTGGTTTGGGTTTTTTGGTTTTTGGTTTTTTTTTTAAAGAACTGGCCAGGTAGATGGTAACTACATTGTAGAGGGACTCAACTGTCAAAGTAAGTAGTTTGGATTTCATTTAGTAGGTAATCAAGAAACTATTCAGGAACTTGAGTGAACTGGGTTTAAGGTTTTGTGAAATAAGGAAGGAAGGAAGGAAGAAGGACGGAGGAAGGGAGGGAAAAAGGAAGGAATCTAACCAGTAAATCCCAAGTTATGTGGGCAGCTTCCGGCCATTAAAATTTACCTTCCTTTGGAGAGGAGGAGAGGGACAGGGACAGGACAAGCTGAGTTATCCAACTATATGGGTTCCCAGGCAGTTCCATCTACTCACAGATTGTGTTTGTCCTTCATTTTCAAAGAGTACCAGGGCTTCAGGGAAATGATGACATGACTTGCAGTTGTGTGATTTGAGTGTGGGAGGGCTATTTACTGAATGGGCATTACCTCAAAGTGAGTACATGAAAATGCAGTAGCCTAAAAGGGCCAGGGTCTCCCATTACATCCTGAGCCATCTCCAGTCATCCTGATGACTCTCTGGTCCCTGGATGCAGATGACTTTGGAAGAGAAAGAGACTGGTGACCTTGCACAGCCTCCCTCCCTCACTCAAAGTCAACTGCAAGTCATGTCATTATTTCTCTGATGCCACGGTCCTCTTCAAAAATGAAGGACAAACACAACAACAAGAATTTGAGTGAATGAGTGACATGATTAGAAGCTTGGTTCCTCTATCTTAAAAAAAATACAGGGGGGTGGAGCGAAGATGGCGGCATAGAAGCAGCAAGGTTCTGCAGCTCCCACACAGACACCCTAAATACCCATAAAATATGACCCCAAACAAATTCTAGGACTCTCAAACTCACAAAAATACTGAAAGCACATCTCTTGCTGAAGGTAGCTAGGCAGGAGGGGCTCATCTGCAGGCCAGGAGCCGAGGCCAGTCCAGCTTGAAATTGAAACTGTGGTCAGGCCCCAGCGGGGGAGAAGCCCCACCTCCCAAGCCACAGTGTGAGTCTACCCCAGGGAGCAGATCTACAGCACCTCAAGGGATCTTCCCATCTAGCAAGCCAGGATTAGAAACAGTCAGTGAAAGTGAAACTTTGAAACTCAATTTGGGGGAAGAAAAGCAGTTTGGCCAATCTGCCCCCAGGGCAAAGAAGCAGTGGGGGAAGGTCAGGAACAGTTGTAACCCGTGGCTGCCCTCACTGGGCTGCTTCAGAGCCCCTGGCCTGCGGACACTGCAGGGGGGCTGAGTTGATTGATCAGGGCCAAGTGCTCTTGCATGGAGTAGCCTGGATCTGGATCATGGTCTTGGGTGGTGGTCCTGGGGTGCGCTCTCACCAAGCCAAAGCTGGGGGGGGGGAGGCAACACCCCCCTAATAGGTCCAGCAGCTGGGAAAACCCCAGCAATTTGGAACAGAGCTTTCCCCCTGGAAGCAGAGTTTCACAAAGCTAAAAAAATCAGCCAATTAATTGACTAGCCAACATGAGGAAAAGGAAGTAAAATAAAAACAGCAATAAAACTCTGAATCCTTTTTTGTGGATGAAAAGGATCAAAGCATGGAATGGGAAAAAGACAACACAGACAGAACTCCCACACCAAATGCTTCCAAGACACTTCCAAGAATTCCTAGAAGCAATAGATCAACTGAAAAAGGACTTTGAAAAACAAATAAGAGAAGCGGAGGGAAAGTTGGGAAGAGAAATGAGAATGATGCAAGAAAATCATGAAAAGAAAGTCAACAACTTGACTGAAGAAAACAATACTTTAAAAAATAGATTAACTCAAATGGCAAAAAAAGGCCCAGAAAGCCAATGAGGAGAAGAATGCCTTAAAAAGTCAAAATTGCCAGATGGAAAAAGAATCTGAAAAGCATTCTGAAGAGAATAATTCCTTCAGAATTAGAGTGGAGTAAGTGGAAGCTAATGACTTTATGAGAAACCAAGATACTATTAAACAGTTACAAAGAAAAGAAAAAATAGAAAGCAGTGTGAAATATCTCCTTGAAAAACCACTGATCTGGAAAATAGATCCAGGAAAGACAATTTGAAAATTATTGGTCTA